>BLKR01016126.1:0-36196 GCA_011170035.1 Teleogryllus occipitalis | reverse complement strand
TCCTGCCGCCGCACAGTGTGTAATTTTGGCAATCTAGGTGGACTTAATTCATAAACTACAAAAGTATGGATTGTTTACTGTTTTAGCTAACATATATTGAAACTAAATGATAATTCTCATATATGGAACAAGTTTTGTTAAAATATTTTGACTACAACTATTTTTTTACAATAATAAAAAATCGCGCATTTCACGACTTGACTCAGAAAAACGCCAAGAAAACTTAAAATAATGTATATACAGTAAATAAATGTAACTAATTATTTTCAATATTAATTTTTAATATTTCAAGAAGAAAATAAAAATATAGATCAGCCACTATGGAAACAAATTAAAGAATTAGAGTAAAAGAGAACTATTACATGCTAGTGTATTTTCAGTCGCCATCCGATGAATCCTCGGATGAGGTAATGCCATGTACTTCTTCACGGTCTTGTTGATCAATGTCTAGCAAATTAACAATTTCTTAATTGTATTTCTTCTTTTTTGATTTTGGAGATCCCTGTAGACTTGCAATGTATGGATCCGATGTAATGAGAAGCCTGTTCATGAGATCAGTGTTTGTGTCTTTTCTTGATGTTTTCCTTGTAAATAGTTCCCTGAACTTCCTGTTGTCTTTATTTCTTGCTTCCGGAGCTTCTTCAGATAGCTGTCCAATAGGTAGAATGCAACTATCAACTATGCCGCTTCCGTGGAAGAGAATCTTATGTAGAGTTACAGGCATGCGATACCACTGGTAATGTTGGAGATGTAGGTCTCGTGTGTCATAAATAAATTTTTGAAAAGTATTGAAGTTGATTTTTTCACCACTGTTTAGGCATTCCAATATGATCCCAAAACGTTTTATTATGTCCAGATTTATTCCAGTTATTTCCGAAGATATCTCGGGATTTCTGAAGAACTTTCGGGCAGTATTTCCATCATTAGTATTGCCACTTTGTGGTTTAGGCATATCGATCAACAGTCCCAACTCCTGCCGAAATTTATCTTGGATTTTTTTCTTTCATTGAGCTACTTTTTCTTTATTTTCAGTTCCTCTTACATGACTTGTTTGAATTTCCAGACGATACGAAATGTGCAGGAGACATTCAAATACCTTTATCCAGGAATGAAGAGGAGATATTCCGAAGCAGAGATATTCTTTCTTCACTTTTTTTGTGCGTAGAGCTGTCTGTGTGGAAGAAAACGATGAAACGGCATTGCAGACTTTGCCATCCACCATGCAAAAAATCATTTTTGGTGTAATGGAAATTTCTGAATGGATAAATTGCATAGTAGTGGGAGTTAATAACCCTATCTGTTGTTCTACTTTGCTTACTTCAGTGTTAATTACACTTGACGTTTCTTTTGCAAAAATAAATTTTATAGGGCGACAATACTTAGTTGAAGACGGTGTGGAATTTTTCCAAATTACATTTTCTCCACCAACAGTCTGCATTTGTATTGGCACCACAGACACTAAACAAATTTTCGTCTGAGTAATTTTCTTCAATGAACTTTTGTCTGTATTTGTTTTGTTCTGAACCATCACAACCCCATTTTATAATAATTTCAAAAATAGCACTAGATTGTAGTTCAAATTTCTCTCTGATATCTTGGATTTCGCACAAACGACGAATTGCATGGTAAATAACTGACTGTAGAGGTATCTCAGCCAATATTTCTGTCACTTTCACTCCTCCTGGATAGCACATGACTTTTGCTTCCTTAACTCTGTAATACGGTGGATATAATTTACAATTTGTTTTCCGGCTTGCTCTCGTATTCGTAAATATTGCCGAGTAGACAAATTCGTACTCACCATTAGAGCGAGTGCTTGTTCTGGAGAGAGTAAAGATGGTTCCTGATGCAACGATCTTCGAACTTTCTTAATTTTTGTGCCTCTATTAGGAGAAGCAAGTACAAGTTCCTTCACTATGTTCGAAGAATCTCTTTTTCCTTCATTCCTTAATTTTATTCCGGTAGCTGTTCCCAATTCTTCTGTGTATAAACATAAGAGCTGTTTTACTCTCCGTCCTTTAGCTCTAGGCCACACGAACTAAATGACATAACTGTACGGCCAACGCCTCTAGTAGTATCATCTAATTGTGATGTCCTTGGAGCAATTGTTGATAAATTTATTGAAAATTTGATGTCTTCCTTCAGCCACGATGAGTAATTTTCTAGAAAACGCTGTTTATGCCTCGCACATTTTTTCCATTTTCTGGTGATTAACTAGCAAAAATTTTTAATTTGAATTTTTATGGGCATGATTGAAATGTCGGTAATAGTTTCCTCACCTAATTCGTGTAAAACATACGATAGCACGGCGTCATACCTTGCTTCCGTGGAGCTTTCACACCATACATGAAATAGCGTCCTGCGTGAAATCAAGCGCTCCACTGCGAAAAAAAATAAAAACTCGTGAGTGCGCAGGTATGCGCAGCTGATCATTCATGATTCACATAGCCAAATGAATAAGGTTTAATACCTACATAGTCACAAACGTCAACTCCTGTAAACTCTGTATTGAAAGTCTAGATACATTTGTAAAATGGCGCGAAAGTAGAACTAAAATTACTTACTTTTTCAAAAGACCCCCACGAGCAATCGCAAACACTTTTTGCTTATCTTTAGGCACTAATAAAAAGAAGAAACACCCAAAAACACAATTATTTAATCACTATCTCTCTGTGAGTAGAAGGCGATGAGCAATGGTCTCCAACACGAGATGTACTGAAATGCGATTGACAGAGCCGCGCGGTCTCAGCGCGAGATCGTGCAAGTTTGAACTTGTTCTACACTATGGACATTCTAAAATCAAACAAATACCCAACTTAATTCATTTGAGTACTTTGGAAAATTGAATTATGTCCACCTAGATGGCCGAAATTACACACCGTGCGCCGTCGGGACTCGAACCTAGGACTTCTCGGTCGGAGGCGCTGCAGTTACATCAGTTGAAGCACTGAGCTACCGCTACCGGTGCCCTCGCCTGTTGATGGCGAGGGCATACATAGTGTCGTGGTACGGTGGACTGCCTGCCACGAGGTGCACGTACGAGAACTTTCCATTGTACCCATTATTTTGCATTCACGGATCTTGGTTACAGGCGCTCGGAAAGCAATGGAGAAGAATGGTTTTCATCTTCTATCAAGAGAATGAGCAATGTGATTTGAGGCTTGAGTGAACATCGGTAGGATTTCTATTTCTGTTTGTGTTCAGAGACGTATTTCATAATTGTATCCATTTGGATTATTTAAAGTTACAGATTTTTTAATTGAATGTATCGTTAGATCTCAAGCGTTTAGCTTATAGAAATACATCTGTTGTAATTAACATTGTCGCCAACTTCTTAGTTCATGTTAGTTAGACATGATGGCGCACAATACATTTACTCGGATATATTTACTCAGAAGTACGTGTATGTTCATTTAAGTGTCATTACTAGAATTTAGGAATAAAACTTCGAAATAATCTATCAAATAGTGACATAATGATTGTACTTCGAAATTTGATCCCTAAGCTCTTTCATATCAACGATTTTCTTAAGTTGCTAATTAAATGCAACAAAAATTGTGTTTATAATAACATTACGAAATTTGTGGTGAATTATTTCAGTCGCAATAATTTCAATAATGGAAATTAATAGCAATAATTATTTAATTCATTATTTCCTATTATATTTCTGTTAGATAGTGATTGTCATTAATTTAACTCCGAAGCCTTTACTTATTCGAAACATTGGAATGGTGATTGTTATATGGGTCAACATCGGTAACTGAAAACTGGAGAGTGTAAAACAAATGAATTGTGTTTTTATTGAAACATTGAAGTGTATTTCCCAGAAACATTATTTATAAAACGTATAATGCAACATCAAATATTTAATATTTCAATGACATGGAACATCTACATCAGTATTACGTACAATATTTTATAGTAAGAGCGTTCGAATACGTTCAGATAAATATCAATAATATTGAAACTGTTTAAAAGTAACGTTATTTTCACCACCAGTTATATGACAAGATCTGATAATGATATTCAAGAAGATTTTATGTGAAACTCATTTACAGACAGTGTGCAATTAATATTAAATTTTTTTCATAAGTAGTAAAGTGATGAGAACCATCAGGCATTAAACAATTTAGTAAAGGTAAGACAGTTTTAAAGACGTGGAATTGCTTGACCGTCTTTAACAATTTTTGTGGAGACCACTGTATTGAGAGTTCATAAAATCATATTTACTCACATATATCCACGAATTTTTGCTTCTTTAAAGGTCTAACGTGCGGGGAGTTGATACACGATGAACAGAAATTCAATTAAATATACCACCGAATAGGCCAGAGAGCGAAACAATGTACGACTTCATCTAATTGAGGAACGTAAGCCTAAATCACGGATTGATTACCTGCAGTCCCTCTGACCGGGAGATTCTAGGTTCGAGTCCTGACAGTGGCAAAGATTTTCGACATTAGCTTGTCAAGCTAGCGGGTCAAATTCAATCGCTGTCTGGAGGAAAATTCTAGTGACTGACTTTTCTGATTGGTAGTTTTCCGTGGTTTCTCCAATCCACAACAGGTGAATGCCGGAGCAGTGCACTATCAAACGGGCCACAGACCGCGCACGATCTTTCTTTCCTCTTCTTTGTCCTATCCTCACCCCTTACACACACACTTACAGTAACATACACTACACTACCACATATTCCGGGAGACCGATCGGGAGCTTAGAACTTATCCCGGCTGGGGCGGTGTCCCGCTGGTGGGAGATACCTGATTGGGGAAACCTCCGCCAGTCGTTCGGGCAGTCGGCGCCGCATCTCATCATCCAACGGGGGAACGCACAGCCACCTCCCGAGAGAAAAACATGCACTACACTTGCGGGACTAATAACCCTAGAAGTTGACGCGCCCGGAATCACTACCGGTCGAGAGCTTAGAGCTTGCCCCGGCTGGGGCGGTGCCCCACTGGTGGGAAATACCTGGCTGGGGAAACTCCGCCAGTGGATGGTAGGTCGGCGACGAGGGAAGACCACCACCACCACCACCTCCCGAGGAAAAACACGCACTTCACTTACGGGACTAATGACCCTAGTAGTTGCCGCGCCCGGAATCACTAACAAGGAAGCAAACAAGCAATGGGATTGATTACTAAAATCGTGTGCGCCGCGCATCAGAGCGACCTGCTACGTGGGTGGCTCTCGAGCGCACAAAATATTCGCGTGCGATCGATGCCCTGTGCCTCAGGCTCAGGGAGCAGCCGAGCGGAAGCGCCTGTGGACGTGGACGGAGCGAAAGCAGAAGTGACGGAGGAGGAGGAGAAAAAGGCTGGGGGCAGGTTGGGGGCGGAGGTGAAGGAGTGCGTAGGCAAAGAAAGAAATGAATGGCGCACGGCCGCACTGGACTGAGGAGGTGACGTCAGAGTGGAAGGGGGGGGGGCTGACGGCGCAAAAGCCGGTGATGTGGTGTTGATGAGAAAGGAGCAGTCAGACAGCAGGCGGGAAGTCAGAAGAAATGAGACTTCTGATGTGAGGACGGTGGTAGCGAGGATAGATGTCAGAGTGGAGGTGGAAAGAAGAGTGGAACTGAAGACATTTTTCTGTCTGTGTGATATAAATGTACATAAGCTTATATTTTTTTTACTTTTCTTTTTTTATTCAACGAATATTTACAATGTATTTCGTAGGAAAAATAACCAGTATATAGATATATTTACAGAATAAAATAAACAACATGTAAGAAAGTCACCCATTCATTTTTTCCTCTCTATTCTTCACAAGGCTGTTAGAAAAGAAATGTTACTTATTAGTGTTAACTGTGGTGGGGAACAAGAGAAAAAACTTATTCAGACGAGAAATTTATTGGCTATTACATGAAGGTATAGACCAAGATGTTTTGGATGCAATTCCAAGCGTTGATGACAATTTTGAACTTGAATATTTTCTTAATCTGTTCGCACATTGAAATCTCGTCATACAGCAGTATTTGATAAGCTCCCCGATTGATATATTTTTATTGACGGTAGGAAATAAACCTACGGAAAGCAGAAAGCAATATGTATTATCCAAAATCATAATAGGAAGCATTTTAGAATTATTTCTTTGACTTACAGTAAATTTGAAAGAAAAATTGAAATAAACAAAAACCAAAGGAACTACATGAATATCGCAGAACTACTGGACACGTAAGATACAAATGATAATGTGCAATTTTGGTATCACTGTTGAAGTGAAGGGGATAGCACGTCTGATAAAGATGAGATTACAAAAAGCCAATAACATTCGAGGTAATGTGAGGGTAGATATTGAAATGTGCGGACTACTTTATTTTAGTGAACAGGAACAGAAGTATTAGAAGACAGTTACAAAATAAGTAGCATGAGTGTTATGACTTCACATAAGACAGAAATTGGTGTAACTGAGAGTTCGAGAGATGGCGTCATATGATATTCTGTTGTCCATATTATTGTAATTCAAAAGATCCCCCACCAAAAATCTCTAAATGTGTGTTTTCTAATTATTCATAAATCACGGAAGTTCTTTAAATTTTTACATCGTGCAGGTATAAGACTATGATGCATTTATGATCGGTACTTCCCTTTGTATTCGTCACAAATATGTTACCAAAGGAATATTAGAACATTCTATGGGAAGTTAATCTTATCCAGACAGCCAATAAAAATGTCAGGCTTAACCGTAGTTTCATGAGTTACATATACCTAAAGGCGTCTAAAATTATCGTTAATTCTTTAAGCTCTCACTTTGACAACTGTAGACTGTAAATCATATGTTTAGAATTAGAGCTGCTTATTTTACTACTTACTGG
Organism: Teleogryllus occipitalis; assembly: GCA_011170035.1. Classification (NCBI taxonomy): domain Eukaryota; kingdom Metazoa; phylum Arthropoda; class Insecta; order Orthoptera; family Gryllidae; genus Teleogryllus; species Teleogryllus occipitalis. Next base: position 29,385 of record BLKR01016126.1, on the reverse strand, counting down.
TAAAGAATTTCTAAACTGCACCTACGAATGTTTATACGCATGGTGATGGTCGTGTGGTTGTGATCTAGTGTATCCAATACATGTAAATATTTACGACTCAAACGTTCTTTCTTACAGTGCGTTACCTAATGTTTCGATTTAGAGGGATCTATTGCATTTTTTTATTAGAAGAAGACATTCAGCACCTAGTATTTCATTCATAAGAATACTTGCACTTCCGTATCTCAACTTCCCTCCGCCACGCTGCCCTTGTTTCAATGTAGAAGGACCGATTCCATTATTTTATTAAAGAAAGACCTTCAGCACCTAGTATCTCATTCATAAGAATACTTGCACTTCCGTATCTAAACCTCCCTTTGCCACGCTGCCCTTGTTTTGATGTAGAGGGACCGATTGCATTTTTTTTTATTAAAAACAGACCTTCAGCACCTAGTATTTCATTCACAAGAATTTCCGTATCTAAACCTCCCTCCACCACGCTGCCCTTGTTTCGATGTAGAGGGACGGATTTCATTTTTTTTATTGAAAAAAGACTTTCAGCACCTAGTATTTCATTCATAAGAATACTTGCACTTCCGTATCTAAACCTCCCTCCACCACGCTGCCCTTGTTTCGATGTAGAGGGACGGATTTCATTTTTTTATTGAAAAAAGACTTTCAGCACCTAGTATTTCATTCATAAGAATACTTGCACTTCCGTATCTAAACCTCCCTCCACCACGCTGCCCTTGTTTCGATGTAGAGGGACGGATTTCATTTTTTTTATTGAAAAAAGACTTTCAGCACCTAGTATTTCATTCATAAGAATACTTGCACTTCCGTATCTAAACCTCCCTTTGCCACGCTGCCCTTGTTTTGATGTAGAGGGACCGATTGCATTTTTTATTAAAAACAGACCTTCAGCACCTAGTATTTCATTCACAAGAATTTCCGTATCTAAACCTCCCTCCACCACGCTGCCCTTGTTTCGATGTAGAGGGACGGATTTCATTTTTTTTATTGAAAAAAGACTTTCAGCACCTAGTATTTCATTCACAAGAATTTCCGTATCTAAACCTCCCTCCACCACGCTGCCCTTGTTTCGATGTAGAGGGACGGATTTCATTTTTTTTATTGAAAAAAGACTTTCAGCACCTAGTATTTCATTCATAAGAATACTTGCACTTCCGTATCTAAACCTCCCTCCACCACGCTGCCCTTGTTTCGATGTAGAGGGACGGATTTCATTTTTTTTATTGAAAAAAGACTTTCAGCACCTAGTATTTCATTCACAAGAATTTCCGTATCTAAACCTCCCTCCACCACGCTGCCCTTGTTTCGATGTAGAGGGACGGATTTCATTTTTTTTATTGAAAAAAGACTTTCAGCACCTAGTATTTCATTCATAAGAATACTTGCACTTCCGTATCTAAACCCCCCTCCACCACGCTGCCCTTGTTTCAATGTAGAAGGACCGATTCCATTATTTTATTAAAGAAAGACCTTCAGCACCTAGTATTTCATTCATAAGAATACTTGCACTTCCGTATCTAAACCTCCCTTTGCCACGCTGCCCTTGTTTTGATGTAGAGGGACCGATTGCATTTTTTTTATTAAAAACAGACCTTCAGCACCTAGTATTTCATTCACAAGAATTTCCGTATCTAAACCTCCCTCCACCGCGCCGCCCTTGTTTCGATGTAGAGGGACGGATTTCATTTTTTTTATTGAAAAAAGACTTTCAGCACCTAGTATTTCATTCACAAGAATTTCCGTATCTAAACCTTCCTCCGCCACGCCGCCCTTCTGCTCAACTACGCCTCTCTCAAATACACTCTGGCGGTCGCCCGACCGTCCTGCCCTGCCGCGAGAGAAGGCGACCAATTTGCGGGCCGACAGGAGGCAATCTTGTCACTCCTCAGCAAACACGTCCTCCGGGGAGCGAGGGAGCTGGGACGCAAATATCACGGACCGTCATCCGTCTACCCTCCCCCACCCCACGGCTTGCCACGCCCCGTGATGGGCGGAGAAGCGCCGATTTCGCTGGGATTGACGTGCCATATACAACCTCTACACCGTTTCTCGAATCATTGACTGTTATTTTTGATTGATTACTGTTTACGGTCACGACAACTGCTAAAGTCATCAGTCCCGTAAGTGTTGTCGATGGTGTTTTTATAGCGAGAGGTGGCAGTGATCTTCCCGCACTAGATCTCAAGATCCGGTGCCGAAATACACGTTGGGGTTTTTCTCTATTCGGTTTTCATCTATCTCTCAAAGGGGCACCGCCCCAGCTGGAATACGCTCTAAGCTCCCCATTCGTCTCCCGGCATGTACGGTAGTGCATGCAAGTGTCGACCCTATGACCTCCTCCCGTGGGGACTCGTACCCTATGACCTCCCAGTCAGAGGCCCTGCAGTAGCATCAGATGCATCTACCCACAATAACGGGAAAATCAATGGATGTCCAATTTTTTTTCCGTTTTTGCTTATACCCCTTATCAGCGGCGTCTATGATCAGAAGGTCTTAGTGTTAAAGTCCCAATAGGGGTGGATTTTTGATTCTACCTGGATATGTCGAATTCAACCCTTGCGCGGAGGAGAATTCTACCGGCCGACTGCTGTGATCGGGATTTTCTATGTTTTTTCTCGATAAATACTAGATGAATGACGAAGAGCAAGATACCTGGAGAACGAAATCCTCGGATACCGAGTAGGTCGACGCCGAATCTCAGATTCCAGCAGGAGAGAAAGAATGTTTCATCTACACTTTTTCAGGGTGAATGACTCAAGCCATTGACCCTCAGGGAAACTTCAATTACTCACTCGCTCTCTCAAAACCAAACATTATTCACGTCTATTTTTCATCGGTCTGCCAGTAGATATTCCCCGTGCCAACTACAACTAAACATTTTTTAACTTAACACTTTATCTAATTGACAGTCTGTCGCTTTCTTTTCTCCCTTATCGTTTCTCATCGCTAGGGGGCGGGTTTTAAAGAAATGTCATTTTTCCCTTCTCACTTTTGAAAAATGTCGTTTAGTTCAGAGATTCATTTTATATTATGACAATGACAATTTTATTCATAATGTTTTTGCATTTTTCGTTAATTTCTATTAACAAGTCGTTTTTTACATTTTACGTCATTTTTCGTGCATTTTTAGCTAACTTCATTGATTTTAATAGAATTTTAATGATACTTTCTTCAAATAATATGTACGGGATGCAACAAATGTTGTCCATAGAACACCTGAGCAGATACTTATTACTGGTAGGCCATTCGATTTCTTCGCTTAGAAGTTGTAGTGCCAGCCATTGCGAGTATGTAATCTAAGATTCCTGTGACGATTCTAAGCGCTATTGGTGGTTCAGCCGATTTCGGGACAACAGAGAGTATAACAACAGAGATTTCCAAAATAATTCCAATTTCCAAAAGTTTTCAAAACCGAGTTCACTTGAGCGAATAGAAGCCTCACATTATTAACGTATCCCACTGCTGTAGTTGTTCATCCAATCTGGTTTTGATCAAATTTATATTTCATTTTTCTTAGCTCTTAGGATATTTTAAAAACATTTTAAGAGCATTTTATTGATCATGTTTGGCGATGTTTTAGATCATCAAACTCCGCCCCCTACCAATCACCAATTATTTCTATTGATTCTGCCTATCCATCTCCCTTGTTTGCCTTTCGCGTCAATTCGTATTTTCAAGTCTTTAACTGATGCCACTCTCATCTACATTTTACATTTTCCCTCTTTGATTTCCTCATTTTCTCAGATATTTTAAGAGCGAAAAAATCCTTCGTACGCCTTCCATCGGAGGGAAGTAAAGCCAGCTGTCCATGTTAGTAGATTTATTGCATGTAAAAGATCATCAAGCCTAAATAAAACCTCAGCTAAATTAAAATTGCCTATTTCGTCGCTCAAGTAATACCTTCTTTCTCCCCTAGTAGGTGAATGGAGCGTAGCGAAATTTGCGTGGTCAGACGGAAGAGCAGGCCTCATGGCCTGAGTCTCGACGCGTAAAGGCGTTTCATTTCATTCATTTCGTTCATTTCGTTCATTTTCGTTCATTTTCGTTCATTTCGTTCATTTCGTTCATTTCGTTCATTTCGTTCATTTCGTTCATTTCGTCATTTCATTTCGTCCATTTCGTCCATTTCGTCCATTTCGTCCATTTCGTCCATTTCGTCCATTTCGTCCATTTCGTCCATTTCGTTCATTTCGTTCATTTCGTTCATTTCGTTCATTTCGTTCATTTCGCTCATTTCGTTCATTTCGTCCATTTCGTCCATTTCGTCCATTTCGTCCATTTCGTCAATTTCGTCCATTTCGTCCATTTCGTCCATTTCGTCCATTTCGTCCATTTCGTCCATTTCGTCCATTTCGTCCATTTCGTCCATTTCGTTCATTTCGTTCATTTCGTTCATTTCTTTCATTTCGTCCATTTCGCTCATTTCGCTCATTTCGCTCATTTCGCTCATTTCGCTCATTTCGCTCATTTCGTTCATTTCGTTCATTCCGTTCATTTCGTTCATTTCGTTCATTTCGTTCATTTCGTTCATTTCGTTCATTTCGTTCAGTTCGTTCAGTTCGTTCATTTCGTTCATTTCGTTCATTTCGTTCATTTCGTTCATTTCGTCCATTTCGCTCATTTCGCTCATTTCGCTCATTTCGCTCATTTCGCTCATTTCGCTCATTTCGCTCATTTCGCTCATTTCGCTCATTTCGCTCATTTCGCTCATTTCGCTCACTTCGCTCACTTCGCTCATTTCGCTCATTTCGCTCATTTCGTTCATTTCGTTCATTTCATTCATTTCGTTCATTTCGTTCATTTCATTAGGTCGGGCGCGCCGGGGCTGCCTGCGGCGGGCGACGTGTAATGGCCTCGGCGATAGGTGCGCCGTTCGTCAGAGCGATGGCGCCGACCTCCGGATGAAACGCCTCGGGCTCCATGACTTTTTTTATGGGCGGCACTGACCCAACGCGCAGAAAAGAGACGAACAATCTGGTGAAATCTGAAGAAGGGGGCCGGATTAGCTCGCTGTCAGCATTGCCGCAGTCTCTGTAGCAATTCGGATTGGTAGGTTCTATGGTTCGAGTCCCGAAGTTGGCGGATTTTCGATACTAGCTTCGCAGTTTGGTCAAATTCAACAGCTGTATTGAAGTGAATTCTTGCGCCCTCCCTGTCTGGTAGTTTTTCGTGGTTTATCCGATCAATATCAGGCAAATGCCGCAAGGATGCCCGAAAACACTCCATGGACCAGGCGCGCAAATTCCCCTCTCTTCCATGTCGTATTCTTTCCCCTCACACGTTCCCCTCACTACACACACACACACACTTCCGTCCACTACTCTACTACAATTATTGGAGACCAATCGGTAGCTTAGTGCTTAATAAGGGGGTGGTGCCCTGCTGGGGGATACCTGGAAGGGAAATTTCCTCGGACCTACACTGAATGGAAAGGAACACCTCATTGGAGACCAATCGGGAGCTTAGTGCTTAACCCGGAGAGCGGTGCCTCGCTGGGGGATACCTGGAAGATAATTTCCTCGGACCTACATTGCATCAAAAGGAACACATGATTGGAGATCAATCGGGAGCTTAGTGCTTAACCCGGGGAGCGGTGACCCCCTGGAGGATACCTGTCAGGGAAATTTCCTCGGACCTACATTGCATCAAAAGGAACAAAAGGATCATTGGAGACCAATCGGGAGCTTAGTGCTTAACTAGAGGGCGGTGCCCCGCTGGGAGATACCTGGAAGGGAAAGTTCCTCGAACCTACATTGAATGGAAAAGAACATCTCATTGAAGGCTAATCGGGAACTTAGTGATTAACCAGAGGGCGGTGCCCTGCTGGGAGATACATGGAGAATAAATTCCCTCGGACCTGCGGACCTACCTTGCATCAAAAGGAACACATGATGGGAGAGCAATTGGGAGCTTAGTGCTTAACCCGGGGAGCGGTGCCCCAATGAGGAATAGCTGGAGAAGAAATTACCTCGGGCCCACGTTGCATCAAAAGGAACACATGATTGGAGATCAATCGGGAGCTTAGTGCTTAACCCGGGGAGCGGTGCCCCGCTGGGGGATACCTGGAGAAGAAACTACCCCGGGCCTACATTGCATCAAGAGGAACACCTCATTGGAGACCATTCGGAGGCTTAGTGCTTAACTAGGGGGCGGTGCCCCGCTGGGAGATACCTGGAAGGGAAAGTTCCTCGAACCTACATTGAATGGAAAAGAACATCTCATTGAAGGCTAATCGGGCACTTAGTGATTAACCAGAGGGCGGTGCCCTGCCCCTCAGATACATGGAGGAAAAATTCCCTCGGACCAGCGGACCTACTTTGCATCAAAAGGAACACATGATGGGAGAGCAATCGGGATCTTAGTGCGCAACCGTGGCGATGCCCTGCTGGGGGAAACCTGGAGGGTAAATTCTCTCGCAAGTCGACGTATATGTCGACGCTAGATATCACCATCCATCAGGAGAGGATCACTGTCGCTTCCCTGGATGAAACACTCATGGCACTCTCCAAGACTGAACGCCATAGTAATATATGTGCCCGAAAACATCAATAATGAAGAGTAGGTGGAAATGAGAACATTTATGGACCCATATTGAAAAAAACTAGTTGCGCTAATACAGCACTTTTTTCTCGCCCGTATTTTTACACAAAATTTCGCGAAAACTACTCATATATTCGAAAAATTGTATATGAGCATATTTCAAAATCTCTCTGTAAGAAGAGAATTCATTAAGGGAAGAAATCTCTATTTTTAATATTTTGATTGTAGGAAGACTCCGAAAACGTTTTGAATTTTTGAAATTTTTGAAAATTTAGTGTTTTCAATGGATATGAGGCCTACACTAATATATGAAACATCCTTTCCACTATTCAAAACAAAATTTAAACTAAAACAATTGAGCCATTTTTTGAAACTTTTGAAAATGTCTCAGGAGCTCCATGTAAAAAAAAACAACAACAAAACCATAGCTCTATTAATCATTTTTGTAATTAAAACGAGAAATATGAGGTTGGACTGATCACTGATTAAATGAATTGTTTGTTCAGTTGTGTAATAAACTTCCATACTTCTGCAGCAAATCTCTGAGAACTATTTTTACTAACCGTCTGTTTGAAGCAAAGAGGAAACTATTGATTGCAAACAAATCATATTCAGCATAGATAAAAAAACTGTGGTGAATACTGAAAATGCGTCCGTAGAATCAATGGTATGTGTGCAGCGAGCGCAAAATTATTGCAATAATGAAGACACGATTCTGAAATTAGTGACAAATACAAAAAAGGAAGGAAGAAGAATCAATTGTTGGTACAAACCCTCCAGCCCTTGCGACCTCGGTTACTTGCGTCAGCAATCACATTTTTTGTTATAAATGTTTCAAACGCTCGTATCAAAGGGATGTCAGCGCTTTGACACACGTAAAAGGGACAAATGAAATCCATTTTTATATTATTTTAATTTTGATGTGAATAGTATAAACCTTTTCCAGTAATTGACTTTAAACACGTAGACTACAGTTTTTAAGTACAAATGTCTGAATTGTAGCCTTTGGGATGGCTCATGGGCAGCGTACTAATTTCCCGTGCTGCAGTCCCGGGTTCGATACCCGGTCGAGGCAAAAATTGAGTTTTAGCTTTCCTTAAAATTGTGCTAGTTTCTGTAGCCGTGACGAATAAAAGCTCAAGCAGGCGGATCTTGCCAGTTACGGTGAACAGAATACGTCATGTTCACCTGCTCTTACCCCCAAGCATGGGAATTTAACTAGGCCCAGGCATGGGGGACACCAGTAGGTGGCCGGTGAAGTCGGTCTACATATCTAATAACGCCAAATACACATACAATATCTGAATTGTTCTTAATAAACCTACATGAACATCTACAGCCCTTTAAAAGAACCTGGATCTCAGTGCATCAACTGATGTCATCAACAGCGCCTCAGGCCAGAAGGTCCTAGGTTCGAGTCCTGACGGCAGCAGGATTTTCGACACTAGTTTTTCAGCTAGGTCAACCTTTAAAGGACAAATACGTGCTGCGACAACGTATGCCGGTTATAAGCGTAAAGTTATGGGAGAGTTATATCCGAAACACGACGTATCATTACAGATGGGGAAGAAAAGATCGCGCGTACTTTTGTGTCACTTTTGCCTTCTGACGGATGTAATTGAATTACCCCAAACATATTACCATTTTTATTGTTGGATGTGATTGGATATAATGTAAACAGCCGGAGTTGGTGGGAATGTTGTTTGAACACGCCTCGGAAGTTATGCTATAGTATCTATATTGTTAAAATCACCAAAACAGTATTTAATAAATCAAATTAATGTCAAAGTGGGTTATCTTAAATAATATTGCGCCATCTGTAGTAAAACTACTAATGGATTTTCCGTGGGGGAAAATTGTTACCCTCCCTCTTGGTATTCGAAGGATGCAAGAAACGTTTGTTAGTTCAAAGGTTATGTAGATAGCAGCACCGGCATTTTCCCGGTACTACGTGGGTAAAATACGGAATACTAGCGGTCTTAGCATTGGTGTCTCGAATGTTCCTCCATAACGCAACTGAATTCGCCGTAGATCGACTGAGGCACCCCTGAAATAACCTGTCATTTAACAGATCCAAATCGTCGTCTAAGAATTTCATTGGCTCAAATGACATCCAATTGATCAGATGATAAGGGATTTAACAGGGTCAGGTGACATGGCAATATTTCTCGACAGTGTTTAACACTCTAGCAAATTTCTGACATCTGGAAGGGATGGAACTCACGTCCATCCAGCAAAGGCTGTACGACGTTCCTTTCATGTTCCCCTTTCTTCTTGTTCTTCAGATATTGGTTTCTAATTATTATATAATATTTTATATTAACATTTAAACCGTATGTAAATATCAAAGAATGACATTAACATATCATGGAAAAGAAACTGTAGATTTTCACATTAAAAATAAAAACAAACTTTTATATCTCTTATTTTCTCAAATGATTGTTGAGAAGATTAGTTTTCAATAATAATTGGACAGGATATTTCAGAATAAATATTACAAGCTTCTGGGTCATGTAGAGGGGTCGAAATGAATTACTTTTTGCCAATAAACTTATAATAGGGAATTGATTATAAAGAAATTATGTAGCATGAAATATCCCTAACTGTATGGAACTCCGTTATGTGCAATTTCTCAGTTTTTGTTTATTGGCAAAAAGGGATTTTTTCGACTCCTCCACATATCCACGATGTTTCTGAGACATTTTTATAAAAAATGAAGAATCTCTGTTCAAAGGATGAGTCTGAGGTACTTCATTCACGCAAGTAACTCTTGCCTTGCATTTAATCAGTCGCTCAGAATCACGATTTAGAGAAATCATTGACCTTTTAGTTGATGCCCTTCTACTAGCTGGTGGGTAGTGTAGTCGTTTTTGTTTTTTGTTTTTTTTTCTAGAAACTTTTGCTGTAGGTCTTCTTTCGATTGCTTCATTATTTCGTGTTTCTGGTCGTTTCAATTTCTATGGTCATTAGTTCCGTAAGCGTGATGTGTGTTTTACTCCTACCGGTTAAGGTACATTTCCGGCGTAGATGTTTGAATATGGAAAACGTGTGTTCTCAGCTTGTTTTTGTGCTACCAGAAAAGTATTAAATAAAATGAATGAGGTAATTTCACTCCAAAACTTCTACTTTGATGTCGTAATTATTTTTTTTGTTAACGTTAGCCATATCTTGCTCAATTATTTTGTCAATAATCAGTTTGGTTTTGTTATTAAAACTTCATGTAATTAATGAAGTATGAGACTTTTAAAAGGGGACCATCAAGTCCATTCAGAATGAAAAATAAAGATATCAGTCAATTTAAAAAACGCAAACAGATTGCGCCGTGTAAGTTATACGTTGTTCAAATTATTCAATTTATATGTCCATGAAATTACAAAATTAGGATCCATGTTTTTGAAATGAAAATCTTGATTTTGAATCATCAATATAATGTTCGATTGAGTATGGTTAATTATTTATTTATTGAGCAAATAATGTGAAAATAAACATGCAATTTGTTCCTTTGTTCTCATTGAAAAATCAGTTTCTATTCAACCTTTAATTGAGAAAACGTGATGAACGTATTGGAAAGGGTAAAATGATATCATTTGTTACTATTGTTCACGTTTTGTTGTTTCCTCATTACCTACAGTAAATGGACGTATTTTATTTTCAGTGAGGTACCGTATTTCTCTGTATAAAATTCTGAGGTGTTGAATCAACTTTGTTGATCGTAGCATAGTTGTTTCACAAACGAAGGAAAATGGAAATGTATTTATTAAAAATTAAAATGAATTATTTTATTTGTAAGAAATAGATTTGCATTTCTCATTTTATATCTTTGAAAATATTGTACTTATAAACATAAAAATACACGTGTCCGAATACTGTGTTCAAAAGAGTTTTAAACAGAAACAAACGAAACATATTGAACAATAAAATGACATTCTCTTAAACATCATATTCTAGGATAACATTCTATAAATGTCTGCAAGCAAACCTGGATATAAGAAAATTGTTTTATTTAAAATTCATTGAAATGACTTGCATTTTTTTATTCATTTTATTGATACATTACATTTTATCAATAATACTTTATTTAATTAAATAGGCATTAAAATCGAACATATAATTATTTTTCTTTTCCAAACACATTTGACATTTGGAATAGAATCAGTATAATCAGCAATTAATGGGTAAAAGCAAAATACGCAAATAGATCCCAACTTTGTAAGTTCGGAAAATGCAATTCTGCTTCATTTTGATTCTTGCCCTGTTTTTTCACATTCTTTTCATTTGTTTTATTTTAAATTTATGTTGACTAGCAATATGATGTGTAATAATGTGTAATAAAGTGAAGGAAAAAGTTACGTCACTTATTATAGAAATTTAACCGGGTATTCAGTAAAGTGATGTCTAAAATATTGATTGATGTGTGAAATATCTAGAAATACTGACTTCTTTTAATAATGAAGTGTTTGTGTTTGAAAATAATTAAATTCAGAGTGAATACACATTTTAATAATTTTATTAAGAACATTACTCTTCAATTATACAGTAACCCTCATTAACACGAATTCCAAAGGACCGAAATTCGTGTTATTCGAGTGTTATAAATGCCCTTGTTACCGTAATCCCTTACCGGGACCGACGTTTTATTCGTGTTTTGATAAAATTCGTGTTAAGTGAGTTCATTCTAACGAGGGTTTGCTGTAATATCATTCTGTTTTGAAATGTAGTAAAATGGCTATGTTTCTTGATTAGTGTTTTATGGTGAGAAAATAAGTTGAAGATTTGAAATAATGACAAGGAAATGTATAAGGTATATAATAATGATAAGGAAATAAAGATAAGGAAATTATTTGAATATATTATTAAAAATATTCTGGCGCTTGTCTCGTTATAAAACCATACTCCTATCATATACGCGCAGACAAAGAGCGAAGTGCTGAAACCACGGGTCAATGCCCAGCAGTTTTTCAACCATCTCTTGTTTCCCGCAGGGAGGGACAACGTGTTGAATGATACATTAATCATCTCTTAACAAGAGAAGCAAATAATGACGTAAAATTTGCAGTTTCGTGATTTATGATTTATCGCCCGCCAGATCTGTTGTTCTAAAACTTCCTGTGGAATTTCGAAATATAATATTAATCTGATGAGAAAAATATCTCTGTCGTGCGAGGAATTAATTAAAGCAATGAGGAAGTTGGCGGGTCTTATTGCGGCAACGTATCATGTAATACAATGTCAGTTAGGTGTTCTTAGAATGTCCTAAATAGGGTCATGAAATTAATAATTAACATCCTAACATGTTCCTGCGTTCAAACGTTGATACGATTTTTATCCTGATGTATCAACAAGGAAATTAAACTAATGCACACGTTTTAAAGAATAGATGGCCACCTATATGAAAACTATTTTCGCACACCCGAAAATTGTCTTTCTCGAATACCATACTCAACTACTTGACCATTGTAAGTACATTTATTGCGATTCCATTCCTCCTGAATACTGTATAGAACTCAACAATTAACCCATCACGGCGTACACCAAAAACGATCAGCGCTGTTGGAGGTGATTCAACTGCCCATCATTTTTTCAAGTTTTCAAGAGGATATCATTCATCAGGGGTAAGATGAATTTCAAATGTCACAAAAACAGTAACCGAACTAAAAATAAAACTTGTTGTGCTACCGAATGACAGTCTTTCTCGTATTAGTTAGTTTTCTAATTTCTTTTTATGGGCTATTTTTTTATTTTGCTCGTCCTTCTCCCAGCTGCCATTTATTGCCACACAAAGTTCATTTTTTCACATTTTTTAAAAGTGTTCTTAATGGTAGAACTGAAATATAAGACAGAAGAACACAGAAGTGTAAAACTTAGTCATTTATGAAAATTTTCATTGAAAAATTTGAAGCTATTATTGAGAAAATATCGTTTAAGCTTTCCTTCTTCCTTCTGGGACTTTTATGCAGTCGACAATTACATTGTGTAATTTTTTAATAACGAAAGAACCACTCAAAGTGGTATTTATATTATTTTATTGAGTCCATCAAGCATTATCCATTCCAAATATTTAAAGGAACTATTTGGAGCAGTTTTTTGGAAAATGGAGTTTTTACATTCAGTTCATTTGATCAATATAAAATTTAACTCAAATATGTCTGTCCACGGTATATAAAATTCGAATATCGTAAATAGATATATCCCGGTTAATCACTCTGAATCAGCGTTTTTAAAAGCAAGATTTTGACTGGCGTATCCTCCCGTCTGTTAGTGTACAACAGACTTTCGCAAAACCTGTGCCACCATCTTCAATGCCTTTTTCTTGAAACCGTGACATTAATTGTGCTGGCTAGCGGCCCCGCCAGGTAAAGAGGAATCGATAGAGAAATCAGCCGGATGTCGCTCGCCCGCGCGCGTCTCCTCGTGTCGCAAACACAAGTGACGCGGGCGACATCGCGACATCGCGCGCGAAGGCCTATTTCGCTGTAGGCTGTCAGGCGCGTGCTTATTGATGGCTCGGCTGGCGGGCACGGACACTACTCCGCTCCGCCGCGCCCTGCACCGCCCCGCTCCGCCCCGCTTCGCCCCGCTTCGCCCCGCTTCGCCCCGCTTCGCCCCGCTTCGCCCCGCTCCGCCCCGCTCCGACCCGCTCCGACCCGCTCCGACCCGCTCCGTCCCGCTCCGTCCCGCTCCGACCCGCTCCGACCCGCTCCGACCCGCTCCGACCCGCTCCGACCCGCTCCGACCCGCTCCGACCCGCTCCGACCCGCTCCGACCCGCTCCGACCCGCTCCGACCCGCTCCGACCCGCTCCGACCCGCTCCGACCCGCTCCGACCCGCTCCGACCCGCTCCGCCCCGCTCCGCCCCGCTCCGCCCCGCTCCGCCCCGCTCCGCCCCGCTCCGCCCCGCTCAGCTATACTACTGTATAGCTCTGATGTATATGCTGTACCAGCAGTATAGCTCTGAAGAAGGCCACAACAAGATGGCCGAAACGTCAGCTCCATCGACCATGACGTAGCTAATCCCGAACAGCCAAGAATTCAATTGTTTACTAGTGATTCCGGGTGCGTCAACTGCTAAAATCATTAGCCCCGTAAGTTTGTTCATTTTTTTGCTCAAAAGGTGGTAGTGTTCTTGCCCCGCTAGATCGCGAGGTCCGGTGACGACCAACCGTCGGCTAGCGGGGTTTTCCCTAACCAAGTATCTCCCACTAGCGGGGCACCGCCCCAGCCGGAACAAGCTCTAAGCGCCCGACAGATCTCTCGGAATATGTGGTAGTGTAGTGCATATACGTGTAAGTGTGTGTGTGTAAGTGGTGAGAATAGGACAAGGAAGAGGAAGGAAAGATTGCACGCGTTTGGTGGCCCCTTTCAAATGGTACTGCTCCGGCATTCGCCTGGTGTTAATCGGTGAAACCACGGAAAACTACCGATCAGAGCAGCCTGCCGCTAGAATTCTCTTCCAGAGAGCGACAGAACTCCACCTACCAAAAACCGAAGAAACTCACAGCAAATTAGAAGGATTATTCCGGTGACTGCAGATGGAAAACATATCGGAAAAGTGACTTTGAAATATGATGTAAACGATCATTCACGGTACAAAGCGAAGCACATGAATAGAGTTAAGCACCAACTAAATTGAACATGAAAGGATTATATCGACGGGTTTCGAAATTGATTAATCTTGTCGTTTATGTCAAAAATGATTCATTTAAGCTTCGAGTAACTACATTTCAGTAACCATACAAGTAAGAATTTGCTTTGCAATATTCCTGCACACTGGAATAAAACTCACGCAAACTGCTTTTTGCAACTTTTTAATTACTGAAACACTATACTGCCTAAAGTAGATATATTCTGGATTGGAGAGCAGGGAAATTGCTGTTGCAACTGAAACGTCATAAGTCATATCTTTATAAGAAATTGCTGTCGGAAATAAGATCTATTCTGAATACTTCTATATCAGGGATTAATGACGAAATGAAGTGTACAGTGTGAAAACATTGTGAGAGAACGAACTTGTAGAACGCAGGGATGAGTTGTATGGGAGGAAACTTAATCCTTCAGTGGTCACGACGCTCAAACTTTGAACGCGGGTGGTCGCCTGAATTAAAATTGTAATCATTATTTTTAAAAAATCATCAATAATATTGAAACTTTAATTCAAAGATTCTTCCGGGAGCGGTAGTGCAGTGCATCAATTGATGTCACTGTAGCACCTCTGACCGGGAGGTCCTAGGTTCCCACTCCCCACAGCGGCAGGATTTTCGACACTATCTTTTCAGCTAGGTCGAATTCAGTCGCTGTCTGGAGGAGAATTCTAGCGGCCGGCTGCTCTGATCGGTAGTTTTCCGTGGTTTCTCCGATCAACACCAGGGGAATGCCAGAGCAGTACCCTAACAAACGGGCCACGGACCGCTCGCAATTTGTCCATCCTCTTTGTTGTCCTATCCTCGCCACTTACTCACACTTACACTAACATGCACTACACTACCATTTATTCCTGGAAGAACAATCGGGAGCTTAGAGCTTGTCCCGGCTGAGGCAGTGCCTCGCTAGTGGGAGAGTCCTGGTTAGGGGGAAACCCCAATAGCCGACGGTAAGTCGGCGCCGGATCTCGCCATCCAGCGGGGGAAGATCACCGCCATCTCCCGAGAAAAAGCATACACTACACTAACAGGACTAACGACCAAAGCAGTTGAAGCGCCGGGAAACACGAAAAAATCAATCAATCAATCAATCAAATATTCGGTTCAAACTCGATCGAAGCCGTGGATTTTTAAGGGCGAAAAAATCCTTCGTACGCCCTCCTCGGAGGGAATGTAAAGCGGGATGTCCCATGCAGTAGATTTACTGCATGTAAAAGATCCTCAAGCCTAAAAGAAGCCCCTGAGCTAAATTCAAATCACCTAGTTCGTCGCCCAACGTACCTCCTTTCTCCGCTAGATGGTGAAAGGAGCGACATTTACGTGGTCAGACGGAAGAGCGGGCCTGAGTCTCGCCACGTAAAATATGGCATTAACTAACCATTAAATGGTCTGGTGAGCCGAGGTACGGAGGGTAGCAGTATATACCTGTTGATTGTAAAAATCTCAGCAATTTCATAATAAATGACTATTTTTTAATTTTTTATTTAAATCTGTAAATTTTCAATCTGTTCAAAACAAGAACAATAAGTAAATATGCTGTTAGAAATTACAAACTTGCATGGAAAGGTCACCCACTGGTGATCTTCCTTTATCATATTACACACTTGTAATGTTGACAAAACATTTGGTGTTGATTTTATTACAGTATTGTCATTTTGAAATCTATTTGGCAAATCCAATGGTTTAAACTTTTTCAGTCTTTTGACTTCTAAACTATTGTCCAGTAAGTTATGGCTAGTATTATGTCCAGTATTTTATGGTTTTCTAGTTTGCTGACATATTGATGGCTAAAATGACTAGTAATGTAGAATATTTCAAAAGTAAAATCGGATCTTCATCAGTCTTTGTGAGCCTTTTAGCTCTACTTTTTAATATCTCAAGGTCTCTAGGACATACATGAACTGATGGCTAGGAGTAGGAAGAATGGCGACGATAGAAAATCGTAATGGGAAGACTGGATTAGAGCAGAAGTACAACTGAAAGTTATTGCGATGGGACCAAGACGGGATTCGCCGAAACGGTGGCCGAGATCACTAAGGTAGTAGTGTATTAGCAATCTCGGACCGAAGGGTTGCGGGTTCGAGTCTAACCTCGGGCATGGTTGTTTTTGTATTCGACCTTTCACCCCTTATCATATCGTTTCATCTTCACAGTTACCATAACGTTAACTCCAATATGGTCCTTTAATAACAAATAATGACGGGAATGGGCTACATCCAACGCTACGTTTCCGAGAAGCGCTTTATAGTGGCGATACCGAAGTTCGCATTTTGGACGACGAGCAGAACGACAAATACTGAGATGCGTTCGACGTCGAGTCATAGAAGGCATGATCATTGCAGAGGCGCCAGCATGTCTGTGGCCCAATTGGCATGGAACCAAGAAGCTGCGCCTCATCAAGTCCTTTGCTGACAACTCTGCGGTAATTCCATGCAAATTTTGTCTTTCCGCAGCTCAATTCCGAAACAATGTACACATTTATGTTAAGATTGAGGTTGAAATTTTCTTTTAGTTTTTGTAATAAACTCCGTTCGTAGTAAATAATGAATAGAAGCTTCAGGTTGAACTTTTCTTTTGGTTTTTGTAATAAAGTCTGTGCATAGTAAATAATAAATAGAGAACTGAGACAATGAGAGTGTCATTAATGTAATTCATATTTTTTTATAAGTAATAAAGAAAGTGTATTCGTATTTATTACGCGTTTTTATCGTCACTATTTTCAGTTCCAAATTATTCATATGAATGTTGCAGGTATTTACAATGTTTTACGCTTATATGTAGAAGAATACACTCTTATGTAGAAAATAAAGAGTGTAGTTTCACAATTATATTTTATTATCTAGCTTTGTAGTTAGTTGACACACACGAATAATTCAAATGACAATGTGTGTGGAAGATACTTGTAGCACACTTTTATCACACCTTTATAATCACCCTTTTATCACTCCTACACTTGTATCACTCCTTTGTTTTACGCACAGGCATTTGTTTCTATTTCATGTTTGTGTGCACGTTGGTGGCTTTCAGCCACTACACAGCAGCTCTGCAATAGATGTATTAAGTAATGTACGATCCGAAATCATCATTGCATAAACAGAGTTAGAAGAATTAACTTGAGGCATGTAAGAATGTCTGCACAAGTTTTATTTTGCCACTGTACTTACTCACTGGGAAATGTTGAGTCAAGTGATAATTTACGTTTATATTTTCCTTCGCGCCAGATATATTAAACCAATCATATTTTGCCAACACGGAATTACTTGGTTTCATCATCAAATTTCATTTGGCAAATTCAGAACATTTTTAGGTATTTGTCGTCACATTTTCAATAATATAAATAATAATAATATCAATAATAATAATATCAATAATAATAATAATAATAATAATAATAATAATAATAATAATAATAATAATAATAATAATAATAATAACTACAGCACTTAGAACGCTCCCCGGCTAAGCAAAACGTGATAGTCAAGATAAATTGCAGGATTTAATTTTGCAATATTTAAACTCGTATATAGAGCACTTGAGTATAGATTTGAAACAATTAAAGATTTTAGGCAAGAGGTTCTATGAATTATAACAATTTAAATGAAATTTTTATTTGGACACAAAAAAACTACATCTGATTGTTCAATTTCATGACGAGAGGTACCCGTCAAAAGTATTGGAATAATACGGAGTTGTTAAAGGCGAACAAGTTTTAAATATCTAAAGTATAATACAAAATAAATGAACATATGAAATGGAAACTGATAATGGAGGAGAGTTTTATAAATCACGTCAAATTGAAGCCATCGACGTCTGTAAATCATATTATTTTATTTTGTACAGTATTAGAGTCGTGTTAATTAGTGAACCTAAATTCAAAAGAAATTTGCTAACATTTTTTAAAGTTAAAAGCTACTATGCGTGTGGTTTTGTTAGATCCATATAATGTAAGAAATTTGATTATACTATAATTTCTTTACTTGTGTTTGTTAACAGACAAATCAAAACTCGAACACTATTCCATGTTCATACAATTTCGTTATCTAACGAAACATCGTCTATGTATTACGTTTGAGTCCCAGCTTATGTAAAATATAAAATATAGGATGTAGCATTTCTAAAATTTTCTTCTTCGTTTTGGTGGAGACCCCATCGACTCTTTTCAGTTGGTCGTGAAGCGATCGGATCTAAAATTTCTTCTCGCAAACAGATATCCTACGGCAACATAAATATCGGTTTCCCTGGCTGGATTCCAAAGCCTCGAGAGGGTGCTGGTCTATATCCAGCTTCGAAGTTCAACGAAACGGAACAGGCCAGCGTGTCTGGAGGACGGCAATGCATAACTTACGAAGCGTCGACGGCTCCTAATATCGATCTCCTTGCGGTGAAAGCTCACGAGTTCCTCTGTCGCTGCTACTGCGGAAACGTGTCGACTGCGCGAAGTTGTCACAAGTTATACCTTCTTACGTTTGTGAAAGGGAGCTTTCAAAAACTTAGTTGTAAACCCTGAGGTTGTACATTAATTCCACAGTAATGATCGCATTCTATGAAATCAATTAAGCCTTTGAAGTTGGTTGACAATAGGTTTCCAGTGTGTTTTAAGTGACTTCACTTTTATAGCTTTAGTTCAGGGAGTATGATAATTGTGCTCGTTTCTCCCTATCTCTTTCTTTTTGTATCTGTCATTCTTTTACACTTTCATCATTTTTGAAATTAATGGAGTAATATTAATTCTTGGCTTAGCGTTCACTAAATCAAATAAACTGCTTAACACACATTTTCTCCCATAATGAAAGGTTTCTCGGATTATTCTCTTCATTTCTACACAAACTCGCACGAATGAAAAAACGTCGCATAAATGACCCAGTTCAATGTGCATTTGTGTTTGCACAAAATATAAATTAAGTGTGCATAGATCTCCGAGTAAGCGTGACTATCTGCTCATAGATTCAACGATGCTGATTATTGTTTCCAATCCTCTAAACTAATTATAAATGTTAGAATATTTATCCTTCGCAGGAAACATTCAGTGTGCGACTGGCCATTCTGGAATATAGATGTAAGAAAAATAGAATTTTCGGAAAGTTTCAGAATATTTTTCCAATTCGTCCAATCTGTGGTTCAATCTCATTCACAACACTCAACAAAACAGCAATATTTGGTAAAAATTAATAAAACACAAGTGCGCGAAAGAAATAATTTAAATAATATGTTGGTGGATGCGCCACGACCATTATTTTTCACTTGCCGCTAAGAACAGATATATTCCTAATATATTCCGCCAGAGGCCAGTAGCAGTTCGTAAGATAAAAGTGTATAATCTAATAGCAATGTAATGTACAATATAATGAAAGAAAATTACAGTATTTTATTAAAATTTGAACCAATTACATTGAAAATATTAATCTTAAACATCCTGGTTTATATACAATTTATATTTTTTTCTACCATAAATTTTTAATCTACTAGCAATTTAATATAGCTAATAGCAATGTAAAATAAAATGAAAGAAAATTATAGTATTTTATTAAAATTAGAACCAACGATATTGAAGAAAATAACCTTAAGCATCGTGGTGTATATAAAATTGATATTTTCTCCTTCGCTGTGTAGAAAGCCTTGGCAACGCCTGATATTTTGCTAGTCAGACATAAGACGCAAAATCCTTTCGACGCTCATGTCAAAAGCACCGTTCACCATGGGAGTATTATCGCGGCGTGTTGTGGCAGAACGCCGTGGCTCGCGCCGCGCAGCGCGGAGGCGGGCGGGCAACCTGCTCGCCCCGCGGGCGAAGCGTAGCCCGGGGCAGGGGGCGGGGCGGGGCGAGGCGCGGGCGCGGGCGCGCGCAGGCGCAGGCGCAAATGAGCCGTGTTTGTGCGCGCTGATAGCCGCCCGCGTTTCCGCCGCCGGAGTCGGAGGAGCGCCGCCGGAGCACCGCAAATATTTGCGGGCGATCCCTCCGCCCCCGCCCACGCCCCCCCTCGCGCGGCGGGGCCGCTCCCGAGCTGATGCCCGCGGGAACACGCGTCGCTTCGATCAGCCGTGCGGCGGAGGGCGGAGCGGCGGGGCGGGGCGCGGCGAGGCGAGGCGAGGCGAGGCGAGGCGGGACGAGACGAGGCGGGACGAGGCGAGGATAGGCGCGACGAGGCGAGGCGAGGCGAGGCGGGACGAGATGAGGCGGGACGAGGCGAGGATAGGCGGGACGAGGCGAGGCGAGGCGAGGCGGGACGAGACGAGGCGGGACGAGGCGAGGATAGGCGGGACGAGGCGAGGCGAGGCGAGGCGAGGCGAGGTGAGGCGAGGCGGCGGGGCAGGGCGAAACGGCGTGGCGGAGCGTGGCTAGCAGGGGGGCGGGGACTGGACTGGGCGGGGACTGGACTGGGCGGGGACTGGACTGGGCGGGGACTGGACTGGGCGGGGACCGGGCGGGGTCCGGGCGGGGTCCGGGCGGGGTCCGGGCGGGGTCCGGGCGGGGAGTGTGCGTTACGGGTTGGCGGTGCGGAGAAAGTCGTGATGTGCGGGGCGGGGCGGCAGGTTGGAGGCGCTAGCGGTGGCGGATGGCGATGCTAGAATAATCCCTTGAGTGCGCGCAGGAATTAACTCCTCGAGCGCGACACCGAGCTCTCGCCCACCTGCACACAACAAAATAAAATATACGTGAGAGTTTAAAAAGAAAAAAACATCTTCCAAAGGTGTGTTCTGCTTTGATATGTTTTTCACAAAAAATAATCAACCGTTGTGCTCACACGTGTTGAATGATAGTTGTAACTAGAGTAATGCTGAATTCTGAAAATTTCGTATCTCATTACATATTTGCACTGTTGTGAAATATTCGCAATATTCTTACGCATCATGTTCACAGAGATGTTCTACAAGTAAATCAAATATATACGAAAGATACAGAATATTAGAAACAATGTCTTCAGTATTCCGTACTGCAACGTTCAGAAAACAAGGCAATGGATGAAGAATTAGAATAAAATAAGCTGAGTATGTAACTCTCATTAACCTAAAAAGCACAAATACTAACGTAAAATAATAATTCGAAAAATTATTTGAAAATGCATTTTCAGCAAGATTCGTTAAGAATAAATTATTGAGTTATCTGAGTGAACTTTGTTTCTTGTTTGAAAATGAAAAATATCGGGTTCCGAGTCTTCCTCTTCGAACACAATTTTAGAATACATCTCTCAGATTTGGCTGTATATACAGAATATTGCGAACGTATCTACATCCCAAAAAGTACAGGAAACATGCAATATGTATTAGTATACCCTTAAGAATATTTATTTCTGAGATGTTCTGATAACTTCTCTTCCTATACGGTAATATTTATAAAGAAATGTGTTATATTTTTAAAGTATAATGTATGAATACACGTGAAACACGTTATACGAACGTTGTTGTACACGTGAAACAGTTATAAAAAGTGAACTATGTAACCTATTCATCTATATAAATAAAATTTCAGTGTCTGTGGTTTCAAAATAATACTTTTTGGAATCTCAAATGCTTACTTAGATAAAAGAAAATTTAATTTAATAGTTTTTCCATGTTTATCTGACTCAGTCGCTGTAGGCTTATCTCTGTAACTGCCAAATCGAATTCAATGGCGTTGTCACTGTTGTGAAGTATTTTGTCAGATATAACAGTGGTTACTCTCTATCTTTTTTTATTATATAAATAAGTATATCATAGGTATAGTGTAATAAGTATATGTAGTATACAAGTAGAGTATAATAAGTATCAGTAAAAAAATATTTTTACACGTAGATTTCTAAAAAAAATAATTATTATTTTCGTGAGAATTTGTAAAATCTACATCGAGTTTCGTTTCCTATACCTTTAACTAATTTAACACTTCTGTGCTTTTTTAATTTAGCATAGGGTTGCACTACGCGATTCCTTTCGACCAGGAAAGTTATTTTGCATACAAGCAATGACTAAAAAAGATTTGTTGGTTAGACCTATTTATAAAGTGTAATGTTATTAATTAAACTAATAACATAATGTTAATATAAACTTAAGCTATTTAATTATTAGTACTTAATAATTTGTATTAATATGGGTAGGTTTGCGCATACGTATGTAAATTTATGTTTTCACAAAGCAAAGTTTTATTGCGATTCTTGCAATTATAATATCTTACATATTAGTTTGGTAGATCTTTGATAGTCGGGTACCCGTGTAGTACATAGGTAACTATCTTTTTGAAAAAATATAGGACCTAACAAATACATAAAAAATACCTACATTTAAGGATATATAAATTCGTAAAAAATCACGAAGTATTAAAATGCTCGCTAGTCAACTATACCTGTCAGAGAAAGCCATATTTTCGGGTGTAATGCCAGAACTGCACAGCTCTTTATTTTTTCAAATTATCTAAAACATTGAGTAAATCCACCGAAATTAATTAAAGTTTTTATGAGTCCACATTTTTTACTAAATGCATTTTTATTTATTTCGATAGCTCAATTATATTTTGTGTAATTGAAGGTCAAAAGTGACAAAGTTTTATTCGGGAATGCTACAATGCAAATGTTTTTAGTAGCCCATAGATGAGAGCGGCGATGAATGTAGCAAATATGGCGTGAGAGGGCGGTTCTAGGTGAGGTGGAATAGGACAAAATGAGGAGGGACCATAATAGCGAGGGGTGAGTAGTGAGGGGCGAGTAGTGAGTGGCGAGTAGCGAGGGGCGAGTAGCGAGGGGCGAGTAGCGAGGGGCGAGTAGCGAGTAGCGAGGGGCGAGTAGCGAGTAGCGAGGGGCGAGTAGCGAGGGACGAGGGGCGAATAGCGAGGGGCGAGTAAAGCGAGGTAGGGTATGACCGGGCGGGACGGGGGAGAGATGGGGTGACGCATAGGAGATGGGACAAGGCTAGGTATGGTGGAAGTACATTATACTTCATCCATTATTTTTCCTGTGCATTTGAAGGTTGTGGTTTATACTGGCGACTTGAGGTACTTCAGTACTCATGCTGGTATTAAATACATTTTAAGTACACATCTTAAGACATCACAATAGGTAGAAGTTAGAGTTCACTTTGCTTTCTTTCCATCCATTACGTGAGGCTGTAAAGGCAGGGAGCTTTTAAAGCACTTGAAAGTTCACTTCTAACCTGCTGGTCATCCATGTCATTCCCAGACGCAGGTGTACATTTTATAACTAGTTTTCTCGTTAACTTTTCTCTTCGCCCCATTTTTATCTTGTCCTCTATTACCATCACATGTATTCCTGATTTTCTTATAACTGTGATATTTATTATTTACTATTTTCACTTGAATTGGCTTCTGGCTTCTTGTTTTATGTCTACTGGCAAATGTTATCTGCATAATGCAAGGTGAATTACATTATTGGAATAAAGACTTGGACCACTGTATTCATTTCCAAATGAATTCAATATTTAATCAACAAGTGCATACTGTACGCCTCACTCGAAATAGATAGCGATGACTATACATGGCATGTTTAATGCGTTTCTGTTCTGATGTTATGGATTTACAACTACAAGGTTTGTGTTTTAAGGACATGTGATGTGTTTATATTCAATAACGCTTAATGGAATACAAATGATTTCAGTAATATCTTAACTATTGTGGGAGGCCGAAGGCAATTTGCTTTGATTACGCATCCAATCCAAACAAACAATAGTGTTGTGGGGAAACAGGTGTATTATTCCCGTCTTCTATTGTGAAAACTAAATTAACCCTAGATTATAATTGATTTTGGTACTCTACGAATCGCTCAAATGGAAGTTAACTTTGAACTGAAACGCATTTGTGCATTTGTAATATTGCAGCCAAAGAAATATGCTGAAGTAAAATATACGTTTCAATCACGTTTCCTCATCAAAAACTTCCAAAATAAAGAGTGAGGTATTGCTCATGTAAGGAATATAGTAATTTTCGTCCTTTTATTTATGTGTGCGAAAATTACAGCTGTTACTTTTTAATTCCAGTTTAAAATTAGAATATATTAAAACAATTTTCTTTTTCCTTTAGAATCTTATATACCGTCTCGGTTTTGTTGATATCCGCTTACACACAGGGAAGTTGGAAATTTCTTGTAAATCATGGGAATGGGTGTTGTTAGGGTGGGGGAGCAACCTCAATCCCTATCCTCAGAATGCAAACCGGCTGAGGTGGCTCAGGGCATCACTGCAGGGTCTCTTGCTGGGATATTGTAGGGTTTGAGCCCCGACGGTGGCAGAATTTTCGACACACAGCCAGATAGCTAGATCGAATTCAGTTTCAGAGAATTATAACAACCGGTTGCTCTAACTAGTAGTTTTCCGTGGTTTCTCCTGTCTACACCAGGCGAATGCTGGAACAGCACGATAAATATTTCATCACGATAACACGTCATGCGTGTTGCATACTCCTAGCACACTAACAAAAACAGAACAATATGATTGCGTACATTAATATAGACTATTACTGCAATGATCAGGCCCAAGATGAGTCATGATTTACCTACGTTCCAAAATCCATTGAAAGTGTTTGAGTCTTCTAAGAGTAGTTAGCCGTCACACTTCGTTGCTTTAATTTTTATTTATATCGAAAATAGTGAGCGGAGAAATGTAGCTTAAATTATGCCTGAGGAAACACTGTGCTTTTAAGTGAAAGTCATAACAGTTTGACAGTTTCTGATATTATCTGGGACAAAGAGACATTTTTATTTTTCGAGATTTTGTAGAAAACATGCCAGCGGCGGTGGTGGTGTAGCGGTTAGCGTATCGGACTGCTATACCCAAGTTTGCGGGTTCAAACTCGATCGAAGCCGTGGATTTTTAAGGGCGAAAAAATCCTTCGTACGCCTTCCTTCGGAGGGGAAGTAAAGCCGGCTGTCCCATGTTAGTACATTTACTGCATGTAAAAGATCCTCAATCCTAAATGATGCCTCTGAGCTAAATTCAAATCGCCTATTTCGTCGCCCAAGTAATACCTTCTTTCTCCCATGGTTGGTGAAAGGAGTGTAACGAAATTTGCGTGGTCAGACGGAAGAGCAGGCCTCATGGCCTGAGTCTCGCCACGTAAAATAAGGTTAATTCAATTCAATTCAACAACTGTGCGTTCAATGTATACAGCTGCTCATAGCAACGATGAAGGTAGTAACGACGATTGTATGAAATTTGACAGAATAGGTTGCTGGGGCGAAGGTAGACAAGTGGGGGTGAGGCGTCGGAGGGTAGGGACCATGGAGACGTGAAGTGGAGCAAAGTATGGAAGGGTACACTGTATATACAAGTGTATAGACTTTTTTAAATTAATTTTATTTTCAGATATAGCGAAGTAAGCGCTTTACAAGATTGTGTATGAACTATAACCTGGCAAGCTTGGTACTAAGTGTTACAGGAGAGCGAGGATACTCCCACTGGATACCTCACTAATCAATAGCTTTGTATGGAATAATGTATGGGAGAATATGGCAATTACAGGAAGAAAAGAAAGTAAAAAGTAAGTTTGTGAAATCATGCATTTCGCTTTAGGGTAGTTTAAATTTATGCTTTGGGAATCTAGATTTGATTCTTCGGTGTTGGTTATATGTTTTTCTTAGGTTGAATATGGGAGTTGCAGGGAAGATGGTAAGGAGAGAAAAAACGTTTTGAGTGGTGATATAATCATCAATCGTGTGAGGAACACACTCTCTGTGTAGTTGCTTATTTGCCAAGGCGCTTTGACGGCAGTTCAAAGGATTTTATTCTGGAATGTTTGAAGCGTTTTACTTACCGAAAATGTAGCTCTTCCCCAGATCGGACATGTATATGTAATTATGTGTATATACTGAGATGGTTTTTACTTTTCCATTAATAAATTTACTTAATGCGGGAAATAAAAATATCCATTTAATACTTATTAAGACGTATGATTCTACGGCATGCTATACACCATAGATTTAAGTAAGTTAACTTGTTGAAATATTAAATCAAAACGCTTTCAAATTCGAAACAAAAGAGAACACATTTTCATAATAATCTCTAAAAAAAACTTTGTACAATATTGTTGGTAAACTGAAAATAATAATAAAACATTAATTAATTTAACAATTTTCAATAACAGTACCTAGATTTGTCTCCATCACATTTCACATCACAAAAGTCCTTCCTTTGTATGGACAATCCACTATATCGACTCTTCCAGATATTTTAGTTCATTTATGTTTTCTTAATATTCTTAATCAAATATACCCCCATATGATACTGCCTTTCTTACACCCAATTGCTTCACGGATTTACGCCACTCTGATTAAAATACTCTTAAACATTTACCTCCTCATTTCAGAACGAACATTTTCTCTCTGGTTATTGATTCCGTCTGTCTTCTTAGTCAACAGTCTCCATAACATAACGGCACTGCCAACCTGTGATTTTATTCCAGTAGACCTCTATACGTATTGTTCTGACTGATCAAATAAGGACGTAATATAAAACCTTATTTCAACTCGTTACAAAGCACATTATTTATATACTGTGTATTTACAGGATTTGTTTCTTTTACTGTCTAATGAATTACCCGTGTCCGAATAAGTATCCTACCATGTCAAGAGGAATACTTTAGCTGAAAGTATATCGAAGAAAAATGTTATTCGTATCATATTTCTAACTAATGACAAAATGCCAAACGTTTACGCCTGTAATTTTTTCTCTTTACATTAAAATGTGTTTGAAGCACTTTTCAGTCGGGTATATTGCAAGTCTGGTATTTCTCTACATATTACTTTCTTATTTGTACTCATTTTGCTTGTCGGAAGTGAACTCATTCTTTTTTACGAAAAGTGGTGCTTCCTTTCTTGCGTTCTTAAAGATGCTTTTAGATCTCTCTCTAGAAAAAAAGCAAAATGTGTTTCTTTAAAACCTCATTTGTTGAAATGAAGGTAGGATTGCGTATGTGAAAGCGAATCTAGAAGGAAGATTTCCTTAGAGATTACATTTCTGAGTTTATAACAATGTTCTACATCAATCTAAAACATGACGTCCTGCAAATTTTCTAGAAAATATCTCTTTTAATTATTAAATTTTTATTTCACTTAATAGGAATAGATTGGGATTTAAATGCGGAATTTTCTTCATATATTTAAATGTTAAGTTTTTGTTTTACTATAGCCCATTCAGTATATTGCTGGCAAACTGCAGACTATAACCTAAACTACTAAATTTAAAAATTTGTCTAATTAACTATTTTCAAAGATTGTTCTTTCTTGAGCTACTCTTTTCCATTTTGTAACTATTATACATAGGGAGGGGGGAGGGGGAGAGGGGAGAGGGGGAGAGGGAGAGGGGGTGGAGGCGGGGAGGGGGTGAGGGGAGGGGAATTCTTGACACCTGGTTGTGTCCGAAATCGATACCTTCGTTGAATGGTGTTCTCATGTGATTCGATTCCTTAGGGATTCGGTTCTTTTCTTTCGAAGAGATTCTAGAATGAACTCCAAATTTTCGATTCTGGGATCGATTCCTTTTCAGGATTTGAACGTCCCTAGCAGTGCTCCAGAGTGATCCGCGGCCGTTCGGGAATGTTCGCTGGGTGGGAGGAGAGAGAGAGAGGGAGAGGGAGAGGGGAGATAGGAATTCTTGACACCTGGTTGTGTCCGAAATCGATACTTGTTGAATGGTGTTCTCATGTGATTCGATTCCTTAGGGATTCGGTTCTTTTCTTTCGAAGAGATTCTAGAATCAACTCCAAATTTTCGATTCTGGGATCGATTCCTTTACAAGAATCGTTCGTCCCTAGCTGTGCTCCAGAGTGATCCGCAATCGAGGCGGGATGTTGGCAGGGTGGGGGGGGGGTGGAGAGTGGCAGGGGGAGGAGGGGAAGATAGGAATTCTTAACACCTTGTTGTGATTCCGAAATCGTCACCTACGTTGAATGATGTTCTCATGTGGTTCGAATCTTTAGGGAATAGATTCTTCTTTCGATTCGATTCTAGAATCGATTCTTCTTTCGATTTCGTTCTAGAATCGATTCTTCTTTAGATTCGGTTCTAGAATCGATTCTTTTTCGATTCGATTCTAGAATCGATTCTTTTTCGATTCGATTCTAGAATCGATTCTTTTTCGATTCGATTCTAGAATCGATTCTTTTTCGATTCGATTCTAGAATCGATTCTTTTTCGATTCGATTCTAGAATTGATTCGATTCTAGAATCGATTCTTCTTTCGGTTCAATTTTAGAATCGATTCCTCTTTCGATTCGATTCTAGAATCGATTCCTCTTTCGATTCGATTCTAGAATCGATTCTTCTTTCGATTCAATTCTAGAATCGATTCTTCTTTCGATTCGATTCTAGAATCGATTCCAATTTTTCGATTCTGGGATCGATTCCTTTACAAGAATCGAACGTTCCTAGCTGTGCTCCAGAGCGATCCGCAGTCGTGGCGGGATGTTGGTGTGGTGGTGGTAGTGGTGGTGGGGGGGTAGGAATTCCGGACAAGCGCGACCGCCCGCGCGGTCCTAATGGTGAGCGCGCAGCGACCGCACGGGCTGCGTGCGCCGGCTGTTTTAATTGCGCCGTTTGCGAGAGCTCTTAAAGTGCGTCACGTCCGCTGCCCGCGCCCCTTCCGCTCGAGCGGCCTCCTACGCGCGGCCCAGAGCGACGCTGTGCGCGGGGTGGAGGTATTTGAGGCATGGGATGCTGAAATGGACCCGTGGATGTGGACACGTAGAAATGAGCAGCCTACGATTGTTTCTGATGCTCCCGCACCGTTCCTGGCTCTTTTCGTAAATGACCTGCCGCTCCTCGTACATGACTCTGTTTGTGACTCGCTCTTTGATGTCTGACTCTTCTACCTGACATTTCTCGTGCCCGACAAGTTTTGTACACGAATATTCTCGTAAATGATCCCTCTGCTACCTGATTCTTCTCCTATTCGACACTTCTTGTTCCACCTCTTTTAGGACACTCGCAACCAACCGGAACTACTCGTATCCAACCCAAAACTTTATCCTCCTATTCTCGTATCTGACGGTCGTTCGGCGGGACTGTCGCTCCACGTGAGTTACATTCCTCCAGACTATTGCTTCTCTCGATCATATCGCTCCTCTCAATTCTCGCTTCTCCAGCGACTCTCGCTTCTCCAGCGACTCTCGCTTCTCCAGCGACTCTCGCTTCTCCAGCGACTGTCGCTTCTCCAGCGACTGCCGCTTCTCCAGCGACTGTCGCTTCTCCAGCGACTGTCGCTTCTCCAGCGACTGTCGCTTCTC
>BLKR01016125.1:0-36197 GCA_011170035.1 Teleogryllus occipitalis | reverse complement strand
TTCACCCCAGATTTTTTTTGTGCCGTTGCTGATGGACAACTTTAAAAACCATGACCTTTGCCACTGTCTGTTATAATACGCGTCAACAGTGTCTGCTCTTGCTATATCTAGCATTGATCTGACAGATTCTTTTCATTTTTTCAATAAAAATGTTTCATTGTACCAGCATTGCTTATTTCGCCACTTCAATTTAGGAATTTCGTAATTAGATCGTTTCGAAAGTAATATTTCTGTAAAAAAAAGTTCTAGAGCTATATATTCTTTCTCTTTTAAATATAGTAAGGGAAGGAAAAACTTTTTTGGAATGTTTACTGGTTTGTTATGCGGTGTTCCAGCCCTTCGCGTTTTGTGGAGTAAGCGAGTAAGGTGTCAGCTGTGTGACAACGATCGCGTGGGTCTCGCGACGTAAAAAAAGGTCGCAAAAAGTCGTGAAGTGGCACTATGCGTGCTGCAATGAATGAAGTGGGATTTCGTGCACAACATTCGCAACGAACCGCATGACACGCGATCGCTACTGTGGTCTGCTCGCGGCTGTCTTTTTCAGGACGTCACTTCGCGTAGAAAACCACATGGCACTGTATCTCTTCTAACGCTCTACCGCACGTATTCTTATACTCGCCAGCAGTAAGACAACTAGTGATGGTAAGGTGCTAAAGCTCCCTTCAAAATTGAAATAGAAAGGTATTTGTACCTAACCTGTACCAATCGAAGGATTCGACTTTTAAAATTCGCAAATGTTAAAGGAACTAATTGTGTATTTGTAAATCAGGCGAAAAACGGAGCACTAACAAATAGGCTATCGACCGCGCGATTTTCCTTTTTTATCCTAGGCCCCTCCTGTCTCCTTACAAACTCTCTTAGATGCACTACACAACCATACATGTTGTGTGACCAGTCGGGAGCTTAGAACTTGTCATGGCTGAGGCGGTGCTTCCCTGACTGGGCTTCAGTGAGACAACGTTTAGGTTTGCGCTGAATATCACATACCAACGGAGTCGGATCACCGCAATCTTCCGAGATAATGTGCTATTCGTACAGGATTAATCTGATGAACTAGTCCAAAAACACTACATACTTACACTCAATCCTTTATTTCCAACCTAACAATTTCCCGTAATTACCAGTAAATCTTTTCATGTTACAATACCCGTTTTGATTAAAATTCAGTCTCTGGATTTCAACAGTTGCATACTAAAGACTCTTTGTTAGTGACACTTCAATGATATTATGTTAAATATTATCTTGCGGAGATGACTCCAGCAACAACATTTCTGCTCTGTATCGCCAATCTTTCTGTTCTTGCAAAGACTTCTCAAATTCCTTCCTTTTCCATTCCATCCTAATATTGCAAATGCTATTTTTATTCGTATTTGAAACTAAATGCAAATGCAATTCAATATACATTGTTCTTTATGTAAGATAAATTTTAGCCAATATCTTTTGTATAAAAGAAAGGAGGAATCCATGTTTGTCTTTCCTTCGTGTCTCGTGTATTGTTCTTTCAAGAGTGTTCATTGTCCCAAAACACGTCGCTCTTGCCGTAGTTATTCCCTTCGAAAGAAGACACGCAAGAGTCTGCGGTCGCAAATCCAGTTCACAAGAGTTCATCGACCACAAGCATCACAGGCGTCTTTTTGTTCCTAACGCATGTGAAAATATCTAAGTTCCCCTTTGTACTAGAAAATTATGTTAAGTTTTTCACAGTTTGCCACTGTGATGTGCATACGTTTTCTTTAAAAAAATCGAATTGTTTATTAATTCAAAATAACTTTCTGATCTGAAGCTGGAGAATGCAAGTAAAATAAAGGACTGAATAGTACTGTACAAATGCACATACACACGTACTTGCCTGCCTAAGTACAAATGTGTGGATTCCCTCTACATTTGGTTTATCATGTTGACATTTGAATTCATCTCTCAGTTAAAATTTGATTAGTTATTATTGTATTGATACGTTTGATATCACTAAAATAAAGTCCGTTCTCCGAATATTTAATCTTACGTTCGTAAATCTGTTGAGTTTGATATTCCCAAATAGGTTTGAATTTTTTTGGATAATTTCAAGCATATTTTCGTAAAATTGTAGAATTTCTAGAAGGGTTGTGAAGCAAATTGCATTATCTGAATATTGTAAGTAAACGTAAATATTAGTTGTGATATCAACTGTTGTCAAATGCAAATAATACTTTCAACAGAAAGGCGTTCACATTCTTCTTTTATCTCAATACTAACTTTTATATATTGAAATATGACTATTATGTGCACCCATGTACTGTACATGATCTCATTTCACTAGCAAACAAACATTTCACAATCTGCAGAGAATAAACTACATCTCTCGGAAGTTTTCATTTTTCATCATTTATGAATCGTACGTGCTAGTTTCAGACGTACTCATGAGCTTTTAGTGCTAACATTTCTGAAACCAAAAAGTTAAGCTGAGCGTCAGTCTTCTTCTGCGTCAAGAGGCCCTCGAGTTAATCAACGGCAAGTAGTTGTGGCACTCTAGAAAAGTGCATACGTATATATAAACATTCCGTAAATACGGTCTAGCAGGCTGGAAGCGAGCCACTTACGACATCCACGAACCGTCCTCGAGTCTAAATATCCTCGTCAACACTTCAAGACTCCCTCCGCCCTAACTTCAAATTTCAGCTTCTCCCCCTCGCGATGAAACACAAACACGCAGGCACAAATTTCTGCTGAACGCCTCCGCAGAGTCCTTCCGTTCGTCCCCCTCCACCTCCTTTATCTTCACTTCCCCCACACCCCGCCCTCCTTTTCATCTTCGGCCTCCTCCTTCTTCATCTCTCGACTCGCACCTCTCTCTCCCCCCTGCTCGACTCACGCATCACTCGCGAGATCCGCGCTAACTCGGCTATTAACCGCGACAAACCCACGAAAACGCCACTTTCCTTTTGCCCCCGCCCTTCCCCCTCCGTCCTCCCTCCGCCGTCCTCAGTCCTCCCCGTTCCGCGCGCGGCTGCTCTCAATCCCAGGGAGTGCTTGTAAAACGACGCAGGAAGAGACTGTTCGGCCCAATCGAGAAGGCGGTGCGGTACGCCAGCGCGCACCGCGGCCATAAAGCCGAATTAAAAGTAACAACGTGCGGCGCGGCGCGGCGCAGGCGGGACGAAGCGGATGGGGCGTGGCGTGGCGGCGCGAGGCGGTGCGGGGCGGTTGCGGCGCGGAGCGGGGTGGTTGCGGCGCGGGGCGGCGCGGCGCGGGGCGGCGCGGGGCGGCGCGGGGTGGCGCGGGGCGGCGCGGGCGCGGGCGTGGGCGTGGGCGGTTTATTGCGTGACGCCGCAGACTCCACAACCGCCGCCACCTCCGCCAACACGCCTCTTGTCCGCGCCGCTTTATTGACTTAAGCGCGGCTTTATAACGCCCCACCTCTTTCGAAAAAGTTGCTTCGCTGTTATAGCGGGCACGTACAGGTGGATTTCTCACCGGTGGTCCTTTCAACCGGCGGATGAAGTATTGCGCGGGGTATGTGACTTCGGGGTTTCATTTGTTTGCTTGGCGGAAGGTGTGAAAAATATGGAATGCGGGTTCTGTAAGAAACGTGTTTGTATCTGACATCTGCTTTCTCGTGGATGGAAAGAAAAATGTATAGAAACTCTAATTTAGAACGACTTGCTGGAAATGCCAGGGTCGATGCGCAGCTAATAATTTCCTATTAAACGTTGCCGCCCTTTGATATTTTCCTTGAAATAAATTTCAGGACGATCTTCTTGGCTGTTAAACTTTAGTTTGTTTTCGAAAGCATATGAGTCATATTTTAAATAGTAACTATTATTTAGAAAGAAAATAAATGATACAATTTATGTAATACCGTCTATTATTTTTTCTCATAGTATTGTTACGTTGAAATTGCAGTGGATTGAATTTGTAGGGGAAAAATCCTTTTATTCCTTTCATCCATGTTTGATTTTCTTCGCTGTAACGTAAGAATTTTATTGAGCCATCGAGAAGAATCTAATAGAACCGTGTTTCTTTGTGTCCACGTAGACCAGAGTAGAATCGGCAAATAAAAAGTCAAGAATCGACAGTTCCGATATTCAAATGTCGAACGTAAGATTACTATCTTTCACAACTCATTGCTCCTTTACGCTAGTTCATTTTTAGACAGACTCCCTTTATTGTACCTATCGAAGAATTCCAATTCCGTAGTCTCGGCTTCAACTATCGATATCCGCCGCGATCCAATTCTCCTCGAAAGTTTATGCCGCAGAAGTTGCCGGAGCGGGAAAGAAGCCACAAAGCGGTGCAACTTTTATCTGGAACGGGTGCGGGCTCCGGCGCTCGGTCTGGAGTGTCCGGGGAACCCCCGCCCGGCGCCATTGAGACAGAAGCGCAGCGGCGGCGTGCAGACAAATGAAGGCGGTAACGCGTGCTCGTCCGTCACGGATGGCCCACGGCCGCGAGGGGGAGAGGGAGGGCGGAGTCGGCGGAGGTTGAGCGGAAGGGGGGGTGGGAGGGGTGGGAGGGGTGGGAGGGGGAGGGAGGCGCAGTTGATGCGGAAGGCCGCGGCGCCCCCTACGATTTGTAACTCGGCGCGCCATTCGTCAGGCTCGAACCGCGGCCCGCGGGGCCCTAAGCCCGCGCGTTCGTCTGCCACCCGCGCCCTCGCATCTTTCCACGTCGCCCGCGCCCAAATCCGCTCACCCGCCCGCCCGGGGC
This sequence comes from Teleogryllus occipitalis, assembly GCA_011170035.1. Lineage (NCBI taxonomy): Eukaryota > Metazoa > Arthropoda > Insecta > Orthoptera > Gryllidae > Teleogryllus > Teleogryllus occipitalis. The sequence continues at coordinate 31,514 of BLKR01016125.1, read as the reverse complement.
GACCTCGACCCCGTGCCCCCCAAGCCCGCCTACCGTCCCCATGAAACTCCCCACAAAGGGTTAAAGTGGAATTTGTATAAGCGAGGAGATGAGTATCTACACCAGGGTTGTCCAATTTACAAGACCTCAAGGGCCACAACTGTAACCTTTAAAAAGGTTGTGGGCCATATTTTCATTATTCGGGCGATCCCCACGTAGCCACGTCTTGTTGATTTCTATAGATTGTCCTGCTCCTCTGTAAAAGGGAGGAGGATGGAAGCAAGCGTGATATCAGATCGTACCATGCACAACGCAGTGAAACATACTGGAATGATTTTGAGTATCTGAATTTACTAGGAAAAAATCCTTAAATCTAAACTTCACCTACTTTTACATTAAGGGTTTGTTGACACTCACGCAGTGCGTACGCCATGTTCTCACCCGACATGGATGCAGAGGACTTTCACAGTTGATTGATAACATTTCTTGGGTCGCGATAAACGGCTCCCCGGCCCGCCACTTGGACAGCACTGATCTCGACAAATGTGACGGAACAGATTATTCATTATTGCGGTTTGCCGCCATAAGTAGCCCAAATTTCAAAAATGCGAAGGGATGTGAAAATGGCTTGCATGTGAAATAATATATTTATTTCACCCTCGAGTCAGATTCAGAATATAATTTTTCTGACTTACTTGGAGTAAACCTGCCTCGGATTCAGGAAGTTGAGTTAAAATATCACTGTTGTCGAATTAATGGTTCTTATCAGTAAATGTTTGATTCTTACTTGTTCTCTCTCTGCACGATAAAAAGTAATAAAGTTGTAGAATATTTACCTGATAATATAAATAAGAGGAAAATGTTAACCTGATATTTTATTTTTTTTCCTTTTTTCTTTTTTTCTTTTTTAAATAATTCTCTTACATGTCACATATGTTCTCGTAATAAAGAATAAAAGAACTATTGTGCTGTGAACTAGCATATTTTTCAAAAGGAAATTCTGCTCCAATTGAAATATTGTGTGTCTACATGTAAATCGATTCTTCTCTAGTTTGCCATCGTTTCATTGTGTTAGTAATGCTGTGCGAATTATAGAGGATATTATAATAAACATTTCTTTGCAACCACGATACGTAATTGAAGGATATATTTTAGTTGAATAGGGTTCAAAAAAGAATAAAGAGGAAAATGATAGCTTTTGAATAATATAACATGTGCTTTTATATCCTCATGTAGTAAGTAAAAAGAAACAAAAAAAAATTCAAGAATTCCCAATATTTCAAATTCATTTAATAGTATTATTTCATATTTTACCTTCTTTAAAGGACTATTATTAAATGCCGAGCTTAGGGTGTTCGTTACTCTCTTAAACGCCAATCTTGATCATTCTTTTTCACTTTTCTTGCTAGAACTTGCTTCTCAATTACATTTATTTAACATTTTCTGTCTTCTTGTCTACAATTTTCCGCTCATGGAGTTCAGCCATCCAAAAATATGGCGATTTAAATTGGAACTCCCAGTCTTACCGGGGGCACCGCAAGGTCCACTTTCACGCGTTGAAACGTACTGTCCGTTCTCGCAGTACAGCACCGTAGATAAATAGTCCGAGATAGTATGCATGCACGACCGCCTTATTTTAAACGCCTACCCTAAAGCACCACACTCCGCTCGAGATCCTTTTCCGAGGCCACTCTAAATACACACAATAAACGCTTTCGGATTTACAGCCATGGGTTGTTAGCCCGCCGTTTCTTTTTCGTTAGGAACAACGGAGGCGGTAAGACTTGCACGCATAAGAATTTTCGTAATGAGCGACTAAACAAAATACAGAAGAATACATTAGATGGGAATCAGTTAATCATATTTCTTCATGAAAATTCATGAGACAACTATGAACAATGGCACCGCATTGCTTTAAACCTTTAGACTCACTAAGTATTAATTTGTATAAATAGCTTGTACTACAGTCCAGGCCCCGGGCACACACGACGTGTCCGATATTGCATACAACGGCTATATGTCAGGAGGAATGACGCATTTACTGTGTTCGCTCGCCTCCGTAAAATTACTGCCGCTTTGTCAAAGACACTCTCACAAGAAGAGTCCACAGACGAAGGCATTCTTCTCGATGAGATCTACAAAAAAGGTCAACGCCTACCACTGTCTAAATCGACTCCATTGGACGCGTAATTGCCAGATACTTACGTAACCTCGTTATCTCGCCCAAGTGGAAACGAAAAGAAAATCCCGAGAGAAAGTTTTCATTTATTCCGGCAGAATGCTCTTCTTTCTCCTACGCCTTCACCCCCACCCACCCTTTCGGATCCTCACAGAACTGTGTTCCGAAAAAAAAGAGAGGAAAGGAGCGGCACTACCATGGCGTTTATTTACGTGGCTTGCGGTCGTAAGCGGGCAAGAGGTCGGAAAATATGACTCTCGACTGCGGCGTGCGCGGTTCGCTTGTGTGCTGTCTTCATTTTTGCTCGCGTTGGCGTGATTTACTTGTTTGGTGGCGCCGCGGGTGGCGGCGATGGCGGTGGTGGCACCGCCACAAGCCGCAGCGCGTATCCAGCGAGCCTGCGGGCGACCGCGCTGCCTGGCGGCGGTTTGGGAAACCGATAAAAACATAAGCCTGCCGAGGATCGCGCGGTCGCGGGCGATGTAGCGGAAGGCGGTGCCGGAAGACGGGTGGCGCCCGCGGCCGAGCCGCGACAAAGGACAAGCGCGCCACGTCCGGTCCGGCGCCGGTGCCGCCGGAACAACGGAGAAACGCGTCCCGAAAGTGGACTCTTGTTTTCGGAACAATGCTGTGGATATGCAGGGAAATGGACGTGTGGGCTGCAGAGATATTTCTTTCCCTGTACGATTCGTTTGTTTCCACAGCGCGATCCCATCGTGTGAGAGATATTGCTTTTGTGATGCAAGTCACCTGCCCGGTCACTGAAAATTATAAACAGAAGTTAGGTAAGGATTGTTATTTTGGAGCGAATTAATACTTTTAGGCATGAAAATTATATTGATTAAAATATATTGCCATGCCCGAATTTATTTTGTTAGTTTTGAAACTTAATAACATGGATTAAGTCATCATCAAGGCAGCTTGGCGCCAACTGAATTTTGCGCAAGAACATCATCAACATATTTTCTAGTTAAATGATCCCTTCTTCCAACCCTTCTAACTGAAGACGTATACGCTTAACAATATTTCTTCCGTAATAAAAATGAATCAATTAAAACATATTACATTTGCTCCTATCAAAACACACACCCGGCAGAATATTTATACTCTTAGATATAAATTTTGGACTGACGCGATGAAGAAAGAGAGAAAGAATGATTTTAAACGTGTATTTTTCATGAAAAATTCTTCTGAAATATGGAAACATTTAAACATCTTTTAAGCAACTTTTTTCTCTAAAATTAAGAATTCTTCAAATTCTCATAATTTAAGCGCAGAGTGGACAGTAAGATTGATAATGTTCTGGAAGGGCGGTTTGCTCCAGTTTCTTTGTCGAGAAAAAGTGGATTGGTGGGAAAAAAGTTCCTGCTCCTCGACAGGTGGAGGAAGATACAACTTAATTCGCTTAATTGAAGAATAATCGCCTAATGCAAATCCAGTGCATTGTTTCGTAATTAAGTGGTTGCATTAATCACGAGGCGACTATGCTACAACTCGAGAGGGGAAAATTGTGAAAAAGGAATGAAGTTGGTCCAAAAAATCTGAAATTTTTTTTCCATAGTAGGCCCACACATAACCGGCTTCTCATTACTTCTCCTCTTCTCCATTTTTCATGTTCTTCCATTATCCTTTCACGTATATTTCTGAATCACTATTACTTAGTAACTCTGAATATTATATTATTTTCATTTCAAGTCTATTGCTTCCTTAACATTGTTCTTATTTATTATTACTTTTTTTGCGTGTCTCCTCCCTATATTTAGTCTCCACCTTTTCTTCATTCCATGTATTCTCCAATCGTTTAATCCTAAAACAATTTCATCGTTTTATCTTCACTTTGCATTTTATGTCAGATTTATATCCTTTTTTAACGTGTCTCCTTCTTTCATATCTTCTCATCTATTTAGTTTCTTTTCCTTTCATTTGTAGGAGGAGAATTCATTGATTGGTGATTCCGGGCGCGTCAACTTCTTAGGTGATAGAGTTGTCTCGAAAGTGTAGTGCGTGTTATTATCATGGAAGTTGGCTGTATTCTTCTACCATTGCATAGTGAGATCCGGTGCCGACTTGCACGTTAGCTAGCGAGGTTTTCCCAACCAGATACCTCTAGTGGGGCACCGCCCTAGCCGGGGTCAAGCTCTAAGCTTCCGACTGGTCTCTCTCCATGTATCTCTCCCAGTGGGGCAATGGCCCATCCGGGACAAACTCTTAAGCTCCCGACTGGTCTCCCGGCATGTGTGGTAATGCAGTGCTTGTAAGATAAGTGTGGGTAAGTAAGGGGTAAAAGAGAAAATAGGACAAGGAAGAGGAAAGAAAGCTGGTGCGCGTTCCGTGGTCCGTTTATTAAGGGTAGTGCTCCGGCATTCGCCTGTGAGAACAAGACAAGCAGGCAGGCGTGAGGGGCAAAACGTCGTTTATTCGCCCGGAGCGCCCGCCTTCCTCCCCCTCCGGACCGCGCGCTCCTCCGGACCAGGAAGTGTTTTATTTCCGGAAACTTTCTCAAAATCGAGCAATATTCATGCATACCTCAGCCCCGGCAGTTCATGCATATTTGAGTGCATTTTTCACATTTTTAATGCATAAGCTTCCGCTATCTAATTACTTGGCAACATTTCTCGCGGTTACACCCCCGCCTGCGGCCTCCGGGGTGTTTTCTCCACCCTGACTCCCTCCCTTTACCCCTCCCCTTCCCCTCTCTTTGCTCCTCCTTCGCGCGTGCCGCAGCACCCTAAGGATAGCGCTGCACAGCCTAAAATATTTACTCGTGACTGCTGAAGACTGTGAATACTTATTGGAATAAAAAAACACCTCGTATTTTTCAAACGTCATACACTAGGCTTTTCTCCCGAGATTTATTGGCATATTATGGGCTCTTAAATTCACTGACTATAAAGGCGTTAAGATTATTTATGTGCAATATTTTCGTGTCAAACTTCATTTACTGGTTGTCTTGAGTGGTTAGGCAGAAGCTACAGTAGTGGCAGACTAAGAAAGAGATAAGGAAAATATAAATAATTTCGATTTCTTTTGAATGGTACATGTTTTATAACACATGGCAAACATGCATATCAGGCAATATACTGCTTTGTTTTATCAATTCCGCATTCACAGCAGATGTGTTGCAATAAAAGAGATTTATTGCATCTGATAAAGCAGAAATATACTTGTGATGATGCATACATCACGCCACTTTCCGATTAGAGCGAAGTATTGATATTACTGCAGCATTTTGAAGATATTTGATAAATAATAGTCGCAGTTACTGTCAATACTTTACTAAACGGAAATGTCATAATATAATGCCCTATATGATTGAAATATGAACGAGAAGAAAGATATCGATGCGCTGTAAAGAATTCGTGACATGAGTCTGCGTTTTATGTAATGATTCGGAGATTTCCTTCTTAAAATGTTGTACTTAAAGGCAGCTTTTCCTGCGGTATGAGAAAACGAATTATTATTATTATTATTATTATTATTATTATTATTATTATTATTATTATTATTATTATTATTATTATTATTGTTATTGTCACAGTTGTTATTATTATATTTTGGTGTTCATAAAATTTGAATAACTATTTTATACATGGAGTGCGATTTATGTTTTCGATAGTAATTGCCAATAACTAGTATTGACAGCAATTTACAATAAATTAAAGGAATGTTACTGATTGTTTTCAGGCTTTCGTATTAAATTATACTTATAAATCACTTATTTACAAAGCAGTACTTTAAGCCAGGAGAGGTAAATATAGAATATATGAAGTGAGATATCAATTAAGAAACTAAGAGTTGTGTGGGTGTTATTCTACAAACTCATGATATTTATATTTTTTCTTGTGAAGGAGAGAAAACACTAGCTGTGTCTGGCAGAATCAGAAAGATGTCGACGTACAAATCCAACATTGCATTTTCTGCCGTTGCACCGATGATCCAACAAGCGAAACTCACAGTTCCCATTCTCCAACCACTCACCTCCGACTCACCGCGCGCAACTTCCGAACAGGCTTCTGAAGTATCAAGGGGGCGCTGTTTGTCGGGAACGCGCAGATGAGAGAATTGTCAAGATCCAAGCGCCACTGCTAAACGATCGTTCTGTTTAAGTTCGGATCCATTACGTGCGTATGAGCTGAGATTGAGAAGGCAGCCCAAGACGTGCGTGCCTCCGCGAGTCAATATTGGCTCCCCAACACATCTCCCTCTCCGCGTCTGCCCCCCTTCCGCCCCCCCCCCACCGGTTAAAGCGGACGGCGGAGCGGGAACGGCGACGGCGAGAGCGCGAGCAAACCGAAGCCTGCAACAACGCCGAGGAGGCATTGATTACAGTTCGGCCATTGTTTTAATAGATTAACGTCCGCCCCGAAGGCGGCGCCTCGGGCGGGAGGAGGCCGGGCGAGTACAAAGAGGCCCCTTCCGCAGCCCTGGCTTAGCGTCACACGTTTCGACCAATAAGATTCCTCTTTATCCGGCGGAGGAGGAGGCGGCGTCGGCGGGGAGGCCCATTGAAGAGAGGAAAGCCATTTGGGCGCAGCGGACCAGCGCTAAGCGGCCCATCTGGCGGCCTTCCCCCCTCTCCTCCTCCTCCTCCGCCTTCGCAGCTCCTCGAAATGAAGGTGCATTGTCATAGATTCCCATTGTAGGAGTAAATTAAATTCAGTTTCTGCTAAAATTAGCAAACTGTTATGCGCTAATGACCACGTACCCGACGCGTCCTCTCGTATGCGGCGCCGGGGGAGAGGGCGGCCGCGTGGGGTAGGTTGCCGCGGGTATTACGGGGGCGAAGGGTCAGGGTCGTAAGGGAGACGAAGGGCGGGTGGGCGGGCCGGTCTGCCGGCACCGGAGGCGTACGCGCAAACGAGATTAAGAGACGCGTATTCGCAGCTTCCGGGGCGTGAGCTTATACGCCCGGGGCTGCTTCTCGGAATATTGCCAACTCTGTGGAAACTCGGCCGGCAGGACCCCCTGTCCCCCGCCCTCTAAGTAATCGGTCCTTTCGGCACACGACGATGCCCGGTGTCGCATGGGCAATAGGCGCGCGTTGGGTGATTTAGAAGTCAATTTCGTTTAAAGAGATTTGGACGAGACGTGTGTGAATTTTATGCAGATTCGAATTCCTGGCAGCGGGAGCGCAGGGCGGGTGAGTGACCGAGACGGAGTTGGGGTGGTGAGGGGTGGCGGGGAGGGTGGGTGGGGGGATTGGTTTGAATGGGAAAGGCAAGGATGGACGGGGATAGTCGAGACGAAGAGAGAGGAGGGGATGGGCGGGTCTCCGGAGGTCATTGCTGTGATGCGGGTTGTATGTCTTCGAGCGACGCCGGAGGTCTATGCGCAAAGCAGGGAATCGGGTGACTGCTTGCCTGTGAGAGAATTTGAGCAGAGTGGGGGAGAGTTTGGGGAGCGAGGGACACATGCCAAGATTTTGGAAAACGTTGCGAGTACGCGGATAAAGAGAGCTGGAATATCGTCGGAATCTGGTAACATTTCGTTGAGACGATTTTATAACGTTGAAATCCGGAAAACAACATTTCAACAAACATTACATCAAGGATTAATTGTTACAATTCATACTATAAACGGATATTAAATTTGGAAAGGAAATTCTCGTAAGAAGCAAGATATAGAAAAAAGTTGGAAAGAGGCGAAGGGCAGTGGTTGATTAAAATGATTGCACAATGAGAAACATAAATGGGGTTTTGCATTGTCTATAACCGAGGAATCTATGTAACTTATACAAAAAAAGGAAGGCCACAAAGCTTAGGATGCAAAGATGAGTGAAACTTGGGACTAAACAGTTCTTTCATTATAAAGTGGAAAATAAACTTTTGTAAGGAAGAATGAATTCTCGACCAATCAATTCCAGCTTTGTTTGGTAATAGAGATAAATGGACACAGCCGGAAATACAGCGTCAGTTTTGTCTATACTATTTTCATAGTTGAAGCAATTACGCTGAAATTCAATAGACACAATATTTAGCAAGCTTTTAAAAACGGTCCGAACGAGAGCAATTGGTTACGTTATTTACATTGCACATTACACTACTTAGCGTCATACTTCTAGGAGTGGAGGTAGCCGGAGTGCACGTCGCCTCTAGCTTATTTGGTGCCCGTCCGTAGCGCGAATTGAACACGGGATGGTTGGAGGCGTCGAGCGGCGTGGATTCGCCAGAGACAGTGGGCCAACGGAGAACATTATTACGGCGGCGCCCTGGGACCAGACGCGGCTCCGAGGAAGTGGCGGCAAATATTTCAGTCTCTTCGCGACGCACAGTGGGTGGGAATGATGGCATAAAAGGGGGAAGATACACCTTAAAAACTTCAAAAATTATATGTTTGTAAATATTTTTTTTCTATGCATTCGGGAATATTTTGATGAAAAATATATTTCGATATCTGTAATAGTTTTCGAGTTACGATTTAAAAGGTATGTCGCTGCATCATGCATCTATTAGAGTAGAAAGGGAAGCAAATCTCATGACTCTAACTTCGTCCCTTTTTTTCCACAATTACAGTTTATAAAATCCGTTTCCCTTATAACTCAAAAACTAATCATTGTAAAGCTATGAAACTTTTAGGGCGTATTTAACTAAGTATTATCTACAAAATCATTTAACTGAGATCAACAGTTTCTCTGATAAATTATAAAACAGATAAAAACTATTAATAATCAATATATAAATTTTGGATTCAAATTAAAAATATTATTTATCCAGAGATCTAAATGAAAGAGCATGGTTTGTATCTGTGAGTATTGTCAACAAATTAAAAGACGAAATTAGTAAAAATCTTCAAAATTATTTGAGTTATCAGCGAAACTGTCAGTGCATGAATAAATGGTTGAATTTTGATTAAAAAAAACAACAAATATTTTTTTTTAGTTAAAAGCAAATTTTTTTGCAGAAGAAAGTTATTTCTGTGTGTCAGTTAATTTTTACTGCTGTGGAGAATGATTTCAACGGAGAAAAGAAGGGAAAAATTATAAAAATTTAACTCCTATAAGCTGTATCTTCCCCCTTAAAGAAAATAAACGTTTTATAATACGTCAATTCATGCTCATCACTGTTGTTATATATTGAACAATTTTAGAATATTACGAATAATAGAACCATCACGAACAATAACTATTGCCTGTCATTTTTTAGAAATACACCTACGCTGTCTAATTGCCAGCAAGAGTCTTTCGTATTACTTCAATTTCGATCGTGTCTCGCAAATCTGGCACTTCCAGCTCTACAAAGTGAATTTATCGTGGCCAATATCCTCCAAATTGTTCCTACAATGGAGCAGAAAGCTGTGGGGATAGATATACCACATGAGCCAGCCAGACTCACGTTTGCTGTATTGCCATATATGTTGTGGATATATAACATATTTTACACTTTATTAAACAACGAATTATATTCCATTTTTGTTGTATATGAAAAATTATGTTGCTCGTTATCTGCAAACGAGAAAGTGTGCCTTTTTTAATATAATTTTGAAAATATTTTTATGCTGTTTTTCTTTTTTCAATATAATTTTTTAAATATTTTTTTGCTGTTTTTCATTTTTTTTATATTTTTCATTTTTCATTTATTTCATTTTTTATTATCATTTTATGCTATTGAATATAATTTTATTTTATGTTCCGTTATTTTATGTTAATTTATTTTACGTTGCTTCATTTTATGAAATTTTTCGTCTCATTCGGGGCCCAGTGTGCGGGGCGGGGCGGGGCGGGCCGGGGCGGGGTGGGGTGGGGCGGGCTGCGCCTTCAATTAAGGGCGCTGCTGCTGGCTGCGCGGGGCGCAGATTGAAGAGACTGCGCGCTGCGCGGGCGCGTCGCCGGGCGTCGCGGGGCGGCGCGTCGGGCGCTGAGAAATGCTCCCATCTGTCTGCGCGGCTGACGCCCCTCCACCCACCTCTCATTCCTCCTTCCCTGCTCGTCTCGGGCCACTTCCGCCATCCTGCCAACTTGCCTCTTCAGTGAGGGTTGCTTCTGTGCAGTTTTGTGCGTTTTCCCTGGAGCTAAATAATTCGAACATTATTATTCCATGGAGTATCTAGTTGTGTATGTTTTTCTCTTTATTTTCTACTTATTCTTGATATGTATCTTCAACCTGAAAAGTCCAAATATTCCATTATCCAGTATCTTTTTCTTCTTCTTCTTCTTCTTCTTCTTCTTCTTCTTCTTCTTCAAATTATAGAACTCCACCTACCTTTGTATTTTTAGTTTTCCTTTACCTAGATTTTGAGTAATTTACGTTTATCCTACATCAACTTTTTAAAATATTCTAAGGACAGATGCCAAATTATTCGATGGGTTCATACCAGCTTGCGTCTCTCAATCCTACGTAACAACCAACTCTTGTTTTTTGAGTTAATGTTGCTTCTACTGACATGTGACATGAATTGACATGAATTGTATAAATTTATTTGTATATTTTCTTCGCCCAACGTATTGCCGTTATATCTAATTCCAATTACCTCAAGTTTAAGCTTTTGTTGGTGATGGAGAATAACTTGATATGAAGGTGATACATTCAGAATGGAGTGATAGAGTAATGAAACACTGTGAAACAAGGGAGCTTCGGGGAAACCTGACGCAAATCAACTTTATCTTGCTCAAATTCTACACTGCATATCCATATATTCAAAGCTACCATTCTCAGCATTACTTTTCGTGTCGATCACTTAATAATTGTTTCTTTTAATATGCATTTTTGTACTTATTGTTTCTAATGCTGCCAAGCGGATACTACTAGTTTAAGCCACGTGTTTTGGAATGTTAGTTGGCGTTGCTCTCTGATATTCGAAATGATACATGTGTGTGAGCGGTTGGCAAAGCAATGTCACAAGCCGCTTCATCTATTATTAATATATTCAAATCACCACACTTCATCTTACGCCCAGGAGGCGATAAAATTTCAAGAGCCCAACCGTTGAATTGTTTGTGTTAAACATTCACAATGAAAATGAATAACGACTTGTCCAATTTTTGTTTTGTGGTTTGTCTTTTGTGTAATCTATTTATACTCATTACTTCCACTGGATCATTTTCCCATACAATTATTTAATTTTCTGTAGTAATGTTGTCTGCATAAATTTTCTTACAATAAAATTATTATTCGTTCTCTACTTTTATTTTGCTACCACCTTGCATAATTTCATTAACAAAGCAAACTCTTCTATTTTTTATATCTATGTACCACAATATATATTTACTTCGGAAGTTAGATTTTCTTTACATACATCTTTCTCAATGTTTTCTGACGCGTGATAAGCTTTTCCCCTTTCCTCGAGAACCCAAGTCTCTCTTGCTTGGGTAAATATTTCGTCGCTTCTCTCTCATTTCTCTCGATCATTACCTTGCATCACTTTGTATACAAGAATGAACGTGTTATCTACATTCTCCTCTGTGTACATACTCCTCTGAGTGTGAAATGTCGTCCAGTCTCCCCTTCACATGCTGCATCGCTGTCAACTTCAGTTACCTTCCAGCGCGTCAGAGCGTCACCCATTCCTTCCATCCCGTGCTCCGCCCCTCCTGGCTCTTCGGGCTCGTAGGATCCGCCATCTCGCAGGCAAGCCACGCCGCTCCCGGTGTCGCTGGGGGGCACTGCGTCCCGCGCTGTCGCCCTGCCCCCTCTCCTCCCCGCCCCACACCTCCCCGCCGCGCCACGCTCCGAGGCCGTCCAATTCGGGGGGATGATCACCGCCAATTTAGCGAGACACTATTGTGTCTCATCGCCCGTCCGCCCGCCTGCCTGCCCGCCCGCGGCGTTCGCTCGACCGTCCACCCGTCCCCCCGCCCGCCCGCTCGCTCGCACGCCGTGCCAAGGGAAGCGCAGGAGGACGGCGAGGACGGGGTGACAGTGAGGACGTCGTCGCCGGCGAGGATTGCCCGGCGCGCCCGCCCTCTCGCGTCGCCGCCAAGAATTAGATGGCTCTCGGGAGCCCGGCGGGGAGGGGCGGAGGAGGAGACGCTGGCTGGCAGCGGTGGTGGGGGTGGCAAGTGCGAGCGGCGGGGGTGAGGGTGTAGGCGCGAGCTCGCGCGCGGGCGTTAGCGACCGGACCCGGCCGCGTCGCGCCGCGAGATAAGTGAACGACGAGAAATATTAGGTCCCTTGTCCTCGAGAGGATCCCGGGTAATCTATAAGGGAGAGGACGGGCCCCCGAGCGGGGAGGACGTGGGAGATGGCCAGGTGCTGGCTGCCGGGCTCGCGGAGGCAGTCTCACGCTGTTCCCCGCTGTCCTCTGCCGTCCCCCCGCCTTCCCCGCTGTCCTCACCTCCACCGGCACACCGCCGTCTTAACGGGTATCCCCGCTTACCCCGACCCCGCCCCACCGACGTCTTCGCTCGCTTCTCCGGCTCCGCCGCTCCGGTTAAAACGTCCCGGGGTTTTCCGCTGTTTTGACGACTCGTTTCGCGCTCTGGCTCCGCCCACACCCCCGCCCCCGCCACGCCCCCACCCGCTCACGCGCGCGCCCACTCCCTACCCCCGCCCCCGCCTCCGTCACCGCCCCCACATCAGCCCCTGCCCCAGCCCCCGCCCACGCCTCCGCCCCCGCCCCCTGCCTCCGTCCCTGCCTCCCCCCCGCCACCCACCTCCGGCCCCGCCCCCGCCTCCGGCCCGCCCCACCTCCCGGCCCCCGCCTACGGCCCTGCCTCCCCTGCCTCCGTCCTCTCGCCCACGCCGCCTCCGTCCCCGCCCCCGCCTCCGTCCCCGCCTCCGCCCCCGCCTCCGTCCCGCCCCGCCCTCGTCCTTGGCCGTTGCGTCTCGCCCGTGCCCCGTCTGATAAGCCTCCGGGAGCGCCGGCAATGCGCGAAAGCGAGGAAGGGTCCCAGTCTATTTCGACAGAGCCCAGTTCGAGATATGTTTGTCCTCGCGCTGTCTGCACCCCGCGTCGACACACGCACTTCTCGTCGCTCGGGCGCGGCGGCGCGACACGCGGCTAGGGATTGCAATGTTTGCATCCACAGTTGCGTGGAGTTGTAATTTATCCCGGTTGAATTCCTCTGGCTCGCTCGGCCGTGTGATAAATTGACACAGGAGATAAAATAAAATCCGCAGTAATGGTCGCGTATATTAACTTTTCATCGCGATAACGCTGGGGATTAATCTCGACTACTTGCGTCGCACTGTGTGCGTTCTGTGGCATAGGGATTCTGCTGCGCGTCTGGGGTGAGTGTGATGAGTGCGTGAGGATGCTTTGTGTTATTCTGTCATATAATCCTACAAAAAGTTTCCTATTTTCGCGTAACAAGTTGATTGAAGAAATGCTTCTTTCAGATAACTGGCACTTGTTTGGATGACACTTTAAGCAGCTATCTGAGGCAGGAAGTATGTGTAAATTAGTTTAATACACACTCATTTGACCATGTTTGGTGGTAATCATGATGTCACTTCTCCAGGCAAAAGAATAGTTTTTAGTTCTACACTTTTCAAACATGTAATTATAATCTACGCTTCATTTTATGTTTGTGTGCAGTATAGAAGTATTTCCCATTCTACAATGCGTAGAACGTTTGTGTTTTACATTCCTAGTTCATGTTGCTATTTAAAAAAATAAAATAAATGAAATTTGTTTAGCAATCAGGAACGACGTGTGTCTTTGAATTCCAAGCATCCCCTTATGCATCCTTGGAAGTATCATGCGATGTGTGGAGAACAGTGTGCAAAACAATGAATTCATGGTCGTCAGAATTCGTTGAGAATGTTTGCTGTGCGTTTTAAAAACCGAATCTTGAAGAAATCAGAATCTCATCTTTAAAAATAAGCTTTGAAACAAATCTGAGCAGGAAGGAGCTATGTAACAAAGCGAGCTTACGAAATGCCAGTTCTGAGAACATTTAAGTGGGGAAGATGTAATCATTTGATCTTTCACCTTTTCCACGATAAAGGTGCATTCAAATATTAGCATAAAATGAAGTGTTTAACTTATATACGTGCATTTCCTAGAATTATGTCCGGAAATTGTTTTTGATGCACGCATTATCTTATAAAAATGACAACTGAAGATGTGTAGTAATTAAGTGCATCGTCAAGGGTTTTCGTCCCTGCGCAGGTTGCCCGGGACCTTACAAATTATTCTATTCATTTTATGGTTTTCTTTAGACTCGGAAATTTCGTACCTAACACAGGCTTCCACGGAAGCCCTAAACTAAAAACAACCGTTCTTCTCCATATATTGTCCAACACCGCGACATGCTAATTTCGCAAACGCGTCAAGATACCATCGACAGAAGCGGTCGCGTATGAATAATAGCTTTTCCTGCATATGTTTAGTGTAAATTTTACATTCCGCATCGCTAGTCCATAAATAACTGTCGCTCCTGGCTATTACGAGGTCTTCGCTCCGCCTGCACATACTTCTCCTGGAAGATTCTTCGAAACTTGTAACTCTTAATGCGTGTTTCTATAACTCTTTTTGTCCATTAGCTATACAAGGACACAGAATTTGCAAATAAAATCGATCCCCTCTCAAGAGCCATCTTTTCTCTCGCTCCCATTCTTCCCTCTTCTCGATTCGACCGCTAACCGATGTTAAAGCCTCCTGACTAAATTCTTATCGAATTTCATTTGCATATCTTAGTCCGTTAATAGTGGAAGTAACGAGTCGTGTCTTCGGTTGCCGTTGGATCCGCCGCCTTAGTACCCGCGGCGGCCGGCGTCGGCGCCACAGTGGCGCCTCGTGCTCCCCTGATTGATGCGTTCTCGTCCTGGGATGGCCTGCACGTCCGCCAGCGGCTGCCGGACATTCCGCGCGCCTTCTTTTGTCTCCGCGCACGAGAAAATGTTGACATTCGTATGATAAACGATGTTATTTACGACGTCGTAACGTTGCTCCGAAACTTTTGGCTACGGTCGCGCGCGATATTAGAGAAAATTAGATATAAAAAAGGACTTATTCTCGTTTTCCCGTCCACTACTTTCACGAGGGCGAAAAAAAAAGAGCGGGTGCAAAAGCGACACGGGACGCGTAACGGGAGACAAGATGGCGGATTCTTCCCGGAGGCGGCTTTATCTTTTTTTCGTCCTTTTCCTCTTTTACCGGAAATATAACACTCGGCCGGTCTTCCTTAGCTGTGGAAATAAGATTAATGGATTCTTAAGACATATAATTTCTGCAGCTTTGAACAGAAAGCCGTTTTCTGTCACCGTAGCAGCGCAGGCGTATATTAATCCTCTTCCGTGAGGGCCTCCAAAGGGCACGGTCGTTCCTGCGTCGCGACGGCGGAAGAAGACAAAGAATAATAAAATAAAGGGCGCGCGGGGTCGCCCGCCGTGGCGCGCGTGGCGCGTGCGGCGGCGGTGGCGGCGGCGCAGAGTTTTTACAGATGATGTACGGCGCGCACTTAAATACACATAGCTAAGATACCCACGCGCCCGCCCCGACAAGTGTAGGGAAGCGCTGTTAATTGCCGGTCCTTGTCGCCGTGAGAGGTCCTGGCGAGCCCAGCGCCCCTGTCGGCGGAGCGCCTAATCCGGTGACGCCGCCCCGCGTGGGGTGTGGGGATGGCGAGGCGGAGCTCGCGACACCTCCGCTGAGGTTGCGTGCTTTCGTGGAGGGCGGAATTTTGAAGTAAAGTGCGCAGAGGATACTTTGCGATAATGTAGTGAAAAAGCACGTTAAAATGAAGACGAGTCAACATTGTGTATCGTGTTGGAATGACTTTCCACATCGGTAGTAAATTGTATACTTAATTCCAAGGCTGATAACTTCTCAAGATCTTACAGTGTGACAAAGCTTGTACATTTTCGACTCATTCAAATGCGTACATATTATTTTCTTTCGGTTGGCTGTGTCTGATTACTTATTAGTGATTATGATAAAAGAAGAAAATTGTAAAAAGTGAATTTATGCATAGTATTAAAATAAATCAGGAAAGTGACACCTTTCTTGGCCATAATTATATTTTGAAGAAACTCAATATTTTGGCTAAATTTGACTAATAAACAATTTTCATTATATCTCATACAATCAACAAAATATAAAAATGTTTGAATTCTCTGGAGTAGAAAAGACTTTCTTCCCACAAATTTTTCTTAACATCTTGAACTGTACACCTTCAATTTCTTTGTAAATTAGTCATTATTATTCATTCATGTCAACTCTTTCGTTTAGAAATGTCACTCTCCATAAACGAAGGCGAAAACATCCTTCACGTGCAATTCAACTGCAGCAAGAACATAATACACCTGCGAATGTCCCAAAACTCGGGACAAATTTTCCTCCCTCAATCGTTGTCCACGCGAAATCTTTCTTCGCAATACGCATTCCCCAACGCACCACGTGAAACAAAGTTCTCGCGAAACGAGGTTAATTTTTTCACCACGGTAGATACTAAATCAGAATGCTTTTTTTCTTTACTCTTTTTAGAGGGTCATCGAAACGCGTGGCGGAAAGGAACGGACGGTGGAGAGGGAGGTGGGAGGGAGGGACGGTAGGGGAGGGAGGTAAGGAGGGACGGTAAGGGAGGGACGGTAAGGGAGGGACGGTAAGGGAGGGCGGTGAGGGGAGGGATGGTGAGGGGGACGGTGAGGGACGGTGAGGGAGAGACGGAGGAGAGACTGTGAGGAGAGACTTCGCAGGGAGAGACGCGGTGAGAGAGACGGCAGGACGGTGAGGGAGGGACGGACGGTGAGGGAGGGACGGACGGTGAGGGAGGGACGGACGGTGAGGGAGGGACGGACGGTGAGGGAGGGGCGGACGGTGAGGGAGGGACGGACGGTGAGGGAGGGGCGGACGGTGAGGGAGGGACGGAGAAGGTGGAGCAGAATGAGGTGAGCCAGAGCGCTGTACCGGAAACCGATAGCGGCAGCTCAGACCTGCTCTCTAGCGACAGTCTGCTGGCGAAGTCGCCGCCTCTGGTCTCTTGTTACGTTCCCTTGTAAATGATCTGCCTCGTTTTAATCTCCTTGCTGGACTCTCCCTTGATGGGCTCAGAACAGCCCTCTGATTCATTTCAAGTGTAGGAGGTGAAGAGGTTAAATTCTGGAAATGTTGGTACCTCACACTTAAGTTTCCTGGTGCTGAAGGCTTTTAGGTCAAAGGAAGGATAGAGAAGGCTCCACGCTTTAATGCATTAGCGTTTTATGAAATACTCTGATTTAAAAATTGCCTAATTTAAGCTTCTTCAATCAGGTTTTTTTTCTTTAGTGTCTTTTTAGAACCAATATAATTTAGCGGGATGTAGGCATTCGTAATCGACGTAATTTGGATGGCTTCTGCAGTGATAGGATCTTTCAATCTTTTTGTTAATTTTTTTCGGTTTTTAACGTTTTATTGTCTTATTATCTACATTAACATTTTATAACGTGTTTGCTTAAAAACATTGAGCAACCGGAAACTCCTATAGCAAGACATTTTAATATCTGCGTAAAGGGTATTTTATTTTGAAGCTCGCTTATCTCTCATCACATCACCGTCTAATTTTCATTATTTTTGTCTTTTTAATTCTTGATCTGTATTTGTAATTACATTTATTACCGTTTTCAATTCTTAAGAAGCAGATTGTAGAAGCGAATATGCCTAATACTGCCCCATCTAATCTATCTAAGATCTGCTAGAATTCAGCGTGCTGAACGCCTCCCTGGTAAGAAATTCCTCCCGCGTCTCGACCAAACGAGTTGGTCGCCTTCCAGCCGAGGTCGTCCTTGAGGTCCGGAGACGCCGACCTTCTCCAATCACGCGGCGCCATCGTCGTCCTCCACAGATGCGTATCCGCGGGCGGCAAAGGGCGCTGAAGGGCGGGCGGCGCCGGTACACGCGCGGGCGCCAGGGCGCCGCCGCCGAGGGCCGTGTCGAAGGGCGGGCCCTTCCGATTTATCGCCCGCCGGGCGATGTCGCCGCCGCCGTTGCTGTCCGAGGAGCCGCGGCGGCCCTTCGGTCCCTTAACCGCCCCTTCGCCGCCCCGCGCCCCGCCCCCTTCCCCCGTTCATTAGGACGGCGTGTCGCGCCGCTATTGTTCTGGCAGGGCGAGGTTTTAATTATTCCTCGGACACGCGGAGGGCCGGCGACGGCGAGCCCTAAGGAGGTAGTGGAGAGGGAGGGGCAAACGGACTGATGACGGGCGGATCGCAAGACGAGGGGCTGTAGGGCTGAATGTGTCTGTTTGGAGAAGGAGGGTGGAGAAAGAAAATAGATGAACGGAAGGAAGTAGTGCAGAGCCGAGGGCGTGTTGAAA
The DNA here is from genome assembly GCA_011170035.1 of Teleogryllus occipitalis. Classification (NCBI taxonomy): domain Eukaryota; kingdom Metazoa; phylum Arthropoda; class Insecta; order Orthoptera; family Gryllidae; genus Teleogryllus; species Teleogryllus occipitalis. Next base: position 13,185 of record BLKR01016125.1, on the reverse strand, counting down.
GACGCGATAGGAAGGATACACGAAAGTTTGATTGCACGACGGGAAATAGCAGCTCGTTTCTAATGTTGAAAAGTGTAAAATAGACGAAAATTGCTAGCTGAGAGAGAGAAGGCGTATCAAAAGGGAGGTGGAGGAAAGAGGATAGAAATGGAGGTATATGAAAGAAAGATAGGGCAAAAGAAGAGAAAGAAATCTGAAATTAGTTTGGGGGAAAGAAAGACAAAAGTCATAAGATACAGCGAATTTCGAACCGTTCATGAGAGCGGAAGAGTACTACATTTAAAAACAAGACTTCAGAGAAAGAACAGGCACGGTGAAACATGGAAAGGAGAAGGTTGGTTTCTGGTAATTTGGTGAATGAGACAAATTGCTGTTGGAATATGCCAATTTTCCATGGTTCCAGCTGTAGATAAAGGAATAATGAATTGGTGGATCACCAAAAAAGTCTACTGACTACCTTATACTGAACATATACTGAACTTATATTCTATTCTAACATGTGTAGAAGTTAAAGAGAATTCTAACTGGTATCGTCCATATTTTCACTGGTTCATCGTAAGTGTTAAGAGTCCAATCAAACATGTTTAATTTGACATTACACTTACATGATTAGTAAATCGACAAAAATCTGTGAATAAAAATGAGATGAATAACCACAAATACATAAAATACGCAAAAAATCTAATAACATGACGACTTGCAATAAAACAATACAAAAGTAGAAATAAAACGAATCCAGAGTGAGAGAAACGCTATAGAAAGAAAATCGTAGCTCCAAAACGAAAGCAAGCGAACAAAGCGTTACAATGGACAGCCCTCAAGCAGCCTTCGCAAGCAGGTAGAGCGGAGATCAAACGGACGAAAAGACGAGTGGTGGACCTCCGCTCACATATTAGTCTTCGTCGCCCGTGTAACAGAGGTCTCAACTGATGAGGTCTTCAGCTGCACTCCCCTCTCCCTCTCCCCCCCCCCTTCGCCATTCCATCAGAAGGCTTCCCCCACCCCACCCCCTCCTTCCCTTGCGGCAAGGACAGCGACCGCAGCCTCCGGCTTCTTCTCTCAGAGCTGTAGTCCTCAGCCTGTGAGGACTGAGGACTGGAGGGCAGATGTCTGCCAGGCACGCGCTTTGAACTCGGGGCTTCTCGGTTGGCGACGCGAACGAGAAATACGTGGCGCTTCGTTAATGGAAGTTCCGAAAGGAATTGCTTTTCTTCCGGCGACGCGCAAGAGCGGTCCGGGAAAGGGATAAGAGGAGTCGATTGAAAAGCCTCGTGTCCTCCCCCGTGGCCTGCGTCTTGAGGTAAATACGTCTGAGATAGATTAATCTCGTTACGAATACATTTGGAGTAGGAATAGAAGAAGGTTTTTGTCAAAAATAAGATTAGTTGTTTTCGAAAATTTTGTTGCAGTGGAAGAAAGAAAATTATCATACACGTAGTAGTTGGTCAATATTCTACAGTGATGAATATCATTATACTTCATTGTAATTACAAAATATGTTCCATGTTTTATTAACAAAACTATTTATTACATAAATTGTAAATTAAACAGCTAAGAAAATGTCCAACTCATTGTTTTTAACTAGGTCTCTAATACCTGTCTAATTTATGAAAATATTAGACTACATGTACATTTTTGACTTAACACTATAAAAATTACGATATCATTAATATTTTGACTGCAGAATGAACATAATAATTCTACTGAGAGTAGGATATTTATTGTCCTTCGATACAATCGTTCATAAGGTACACAAAAAGCACTGTGAGTTCAGGCTTCTCTTTTCCTGGTGGTAGGTAACCTTCAAAACGCAACAGCAACCATTCGCCACAAAATATCTCAGAAGTAATTCTAATAAACGCTCTCGTTCACTCGCTGCCTTTTCAAAATGAGCTCCTGTTTCCGAATTACTTCGCCGTCACACCGACGATAGTCAAGTAGCACGCGACCAGCTTCAAGTCGTCGTCTTTAGTGTATCCCCATTACATTTCCTTTCAGCGAACGTGAATACGGACGCGGGCGCCGTGTCGCCCCCCTTGAATTCGGAATCGGGCGCCGCGGCGGAGGAAATAACGTAAAGATTAACATTATCCGGCGCTACCTATCACGCCCCCTTCCAGGCTGGCGAGAGGGTAGACAGAAAGCGGTACCGCCCTGCGAATGGAATTCTTAGAGGGAGACGGTGGTGCTGGAAATGTGCTGAACTATCTAAACAAGCTTGTAGGAAAGTCAGAGTGGTGGTGAGGAAATCAAGTGCCAGAAAGGAGGTTTGTAGGAGAAGAGTATGATGATTGAGTGATGATGATAACTGTGTTCACATCTGTTCTTGATGTTGAAAGATTTGAATGAAGGTTGAACTTGTTGAGAATATTAACTGTAGGGAACAGGTTGACGGTGAGGAGACAGTTGTTGCGTGGGACGGTTGTTGCGTGGGACGGTTGTTGCGTGGGACGGTTGTTGCGTGGGACGGTTGTTGCGTGGGACGGTTGTTGCGTGGGACGGTTGTTGCGTGGGACGGTTGTTGCGTGGGACGGTTGTTGGGTGGGACGGTTGTTGGGAGGGACGGTTGTTGGGAGGGACGGTTGTTGGGAGGGACGGTTGTTGGGTGGGACAGTTATTGGGTGGGACGGTTGTTGGATGGGACGGTTGTTGCGCGGGACGGTTGATGAACGAGAAAACGATTGTGGCTGCCATTAAAATATTCGATCAAAATTGGGAATCGCGTATGTAATTGAAAATGAAATAAGTATATTACTGACGACCATCGTTGTTGAAGGTGGTATTTCCAATTTCTGGAACATGGGTACTGTAAGAAAGACTGAAGATTACAGCAACCAGGAAGGTGAGAGCTAGAAGGCTGGCGAGGGGAGAAGCTGGAAAGACTCGAGGGAGACCAGAAGTTGCAGACGCCAGTCACCGCCCTGCGCCGGTGATCAAACGTAGCATTCTCATATTGAAAAGCGCGACTGGCTGAGAATATTTTACTCCGCGAGCTCCTGAGCTGTAGCTACAGGAATATAGTGGGTCTGGCCCGCGTTGAATTTCAATAGAATTAACCTTTGAAAAGAGAGGAGTCTGGAGCCGTCGTCGTCGCCCCGGCCCCCGAAGGCGGTGGGCGGTGGCGGCGGAAGGGCGCAAAAAATTGAGACGAGAGAACTGCTTCCTCTGCCTCTGTCAACATTAGGTAACTTAAAGAAGTGAAGATGTGAATTCTTTATTTATGAATTTAAGGAGAACGCTCAAGCCGAGCGGGCCCCGCGGCGACCTCTGGCGTTGAGCCCTTGTCCGACGCAGGCGCCGCTGCCATCCGCCCTCTGCAAAGGCGGCTGACTGCTGGAAGTGACGGCCGCGTTTGAGGTAATTTTGTCGCCTCTTCTCTGCAAGTGGCTTGCGGTGTTCTGGTTGGGAATTTAATATAAACCGCAGCAGTAATACAAACCTACTATCTATTGATTATTTCGTGTTTCCGGACGCGTCGACTAATCTCATAAGTGTAGTGCATGGTTTATCACGGGTGGTGGCGATGTACTTCCCCCACTGGATGGCGAGATCTCGTTCCGACCTACGGTCGGCTGATAGGGTTTTCCCAAACCAGGTATCTCCAACCAGCGGGATACCGCCCCAGCCAGGCAAGCTCTAAGCTCGTGACTGATATCCCGTCACGTGTAGTGGATGTAAGTGTGTGTGTGTGTGTGTGTGTGTGTGTGTGTGTGCAATAAAGGGTGAAGATAGGAGTAGGAAGAGGAATAAAAGACCGCGTGCAACCCATTTCCTAGGGTAGTGCATTCGCTTGCATTCGACCGGAGAAAACACGGAGAACTACCAATTAGAGCTATCGACCGCTAGAATTCTCTTATAAGATACCGGCTTAATTTGATCTATCTAGCTAGTGTCGAAACGTGCCGCTGTTGGCACTATTGGGAGCCCAGAACCTCCCGGTATAATCACTGCATCCGTTTAATGCCTGAGTCACTTCAGCTGATAATATCTACGCGGTTTGATTTGTAACATAAAATAAATCATTGATTATGGCTAGAATCTCAACACATTGAAAAAGGATTCCGTGGCTGGCCTTGAGGAATGTGGCAATATTGATTCAGAAATGACTCAGCACGCCATCAAACCTGTCGATGCCACTGATGAAAGTAATTGTGGAAAGTCAATATGGAACTTCTGTTCTTCTACATTGTCCTGCATATCCTTTAGTCACTATATTGTCACTGTTACTTGGAATTGAGAACCGTGTTATAGAAATCCTCTTGTCCTTGTGGTTTTATAAAAACTAATTGTAATGAATCCTTCTATTTAGCAATTTTTTCTATTAGATTCATTGAAGGTCTATTACGTAAATATAAGTGTTTTAACGAGCATAAAATACTCAAGAGAAAAATTATTTCTTTCGAAAATTGAATTTGTTCTCAACTGTGTGAAAGTATGGAGACACCTTTCATTTTACTCACATCGTACGATTACTACTTATAGAGTATGTATGCACGCATGCACACAATGTCACACTCTTGCACACGCATGCACATGCACAAAATTCCACACTCTTTCATACACACAGAGGTAAAATAGGGGACGGAGAGAGAAAAGTCGGGACAAACGACCCCAATATGACATGTTAATAAATAAAAGTTATTTTACAATAGAAAATGTGTTGCTTTTAAACATTTCCCTTATGCTCATTGCGCTTGAAACATCGCTCTGAACGCGTCGCCAAATCGATCAGTGTGTCGCGCGTGGGGTGCTTTGAAACACAACATTCTGGCTTGTTAACAGCTTGAGCACGCAGGCTGCTCGTGGAGAATCTCGACTGAGCTCCGCCTGCGGCTACCTCTGGGAGCTGCCTCGGCGCTTCTCTTCTGTCGTGTTTCTCCGCCTTCACCCCTCCCCCTCCCACCGCTACCCATCTTACCCTGCTTACGCACGCTCTTCACCAGGCTACTCAAGATCCCCCCACTCCCACCGGGAGAGGTGGCTCAGGGCATCAACTGATGCTACTGCAGTGACTCTGACCCAGAGGTTCGAGAATCGCTGTCTGGAGGAGAATTCTAGCGGTCGGCTGCTCTGATCGGTACTTTTCCGTAGTTTCTCCGATCAACAGGCGAATGCTGGAGCACTACCCTCACAAACGGGCCACGGACCGGGCGCGATCTTTTCTTCCTCTTCCTGTTGCTATCCTCATCCCTTACACCCCTTACACACATCCATTAATATGCACACCACAATCACACATGATGGGATACCGTCGGGTGATATCCAGCTGGGAAATATCACCGCCACATACCTATGAAAGAAGTATGCACTACACTTACGGGACTAATGCCCCTAGTAGTTGACGCACCCTGAATCACTAACAATCAAGATACCCCTTCCCCCTCGGAACACCAATACCAACCTCTGAATATTCACAGTGTTCGCACTTCCATAAATTTCCACAAATTTTTAGTTTTGAATCTAGAAAAATCAACCTCCATAGTTTGTGGTACTGTAATGATATACCACTTGTTGTCACTTATCGAACAATGGATTCACCATTTGACAGTTGAGATGTACTTTATTACATTCCCGTTGCCCTTCTTTACTTCATTCGGTTCCTAGACTGGGGTCAACCGGCACACTTCGGCTCGCTAGGTTTTCTCTCATCCAAGTATCTCCTCAAGTGAAGCATCGCGCCAGCCTGTAAGCCCCCATGAGATCTCGGTATGCGTCTTAATGGGTATAAGTATATGGGTGTATGTGTGTATAAGGGGAGGGAAGGGAACCTGGAAGAGAAAAAAAAGGTCGCGCGTGGTTCATGGCCTTCTGTTAGGGTACTACTTCGGCATTTTCTTGGTGTGGACAGAGACATCATGGAAAACTACCGATCGGAGCAGCAGGACGCTAGAATTCACCTCCTAACCCTGGTTGAATTCGGCACAGATGTGTCTTCAATGTGTTAACTCGACCACCGTTGCAACTCTACCTCTAGGACATCCCGGTCAAAGATGCTTCAGAGGAGAGGGTGTTTCCACTGAGCCATTCCATATAGTACTATCGTAGTTTATCTTCGCGTTCTTGCCTGCTAACAGAAAACAGATTAGGTTAATTTTCATTAGTAAACAGAACAATACAAAAATGAAACAAAGTATTCTAGTTTGTAGCGGAGGACATTTTCTCTCATACTCTCCAAAAAAATTTAAATAATTAAATAAATTGTGTTTGTTTTAGAATTTGTTTACATTAAAATTAATTTTATTTTATTATTACATATTTACATTTGTTATAGTTATATTATATTTTTGAGTCTGTTTTAGCAAAATAGGGTTGGAACATTAATTCTGTAAAGTGTATTGAGTAGATAAGTAATTATTATAATGTTCGTTTGGTATTTTTGGACATTTTTGGCAATTGTATTAGGAGAACGCTACCACTGGATATTTAAACCAAGTAGCAAAGTAAATATTATATTCTATTCACTACCCTACATTCTATACTGTATAACATACCAAGAGAGCACAAGACTACAAAGTGCTGAAATGAGGTTACTAAGAAAAGTAGCTGGTGGACAAGAAAAGGAATTCAGAAATTCGTAAAGAACTTGATTTATGTAAACTTCAAGAGAAAATTAATTACTAGCGAAATTCCTGAATGCAGCACATTGAAAGGAAGCAAGACATTCGCCTGTCGAAAAGAATTCAAAAATATCACCCACAAAGACGAAGAAATCCTGGCCACCCGAAGAAGAGATGGGGTGATCAGATGGGAACGCAGGCGTAACAGGCAGTGCCTATACACCTGAAGAAGAAGAAGAAGAAACTATACCATACACCATACTATGTATTGTAGCGTCGTGTCGCTAAAACAGCATGGGCACGTGGCGCGAGGTGTGCACCGGTTGCGTAGACAAAGGCAGAAGCTATGACGCACGGGGCTTTTCCGACAGGGTGTGCGTGTCGTTAGGGCGGAGGCAATGGAGGCGGCGGGCAGCGTCGCGAGGGCTATTTAAGGGCCGTGAGAATAGCTCCTTCTTCTTGTATCCTGGCAGCAGCAGCGTAGGTCGTCCGTGAGAGGTGCGAACGTGCACGCGGCGCAAGAAGCCGGCAGTTATTGTCGTGACTAGTGAGACATGTAGTCGGTCTCAGGGCAGGCGGTACTACGCACGGCGAAACATTTGGTAGTATGTTGCGGTGTGGTAGCCGTTGTAAATATCTCTCCTGGCAGTGGGGTCTATTTAGTTAGTTAATTGTATACAGTGCATTGGTTATTTGTGACTACGGTCTAAATTGTGAATAAACCTGCTGGTATTACAACCCACTCTCGTCTGTGTACTGATTACACCCGTATGACGCCACAGTATGCTATACTCCGCCTGCGGACGGGAGCCGAGGAAGGAGGTGGGAAAAGCGCTGCGTCGGCAGCGTCGCCCTCTCTTCTTCCCCTTCGCGGAGGCAACACCTGCGCGATCGCGCATTATCGACCGCTCGCTCGTTCGCTCGCTCGCACGCGCGCGCTCTCGACTATCGATGTATGCGCCTGCCTTCGCAGGTAATGGCGCGGATTAAACGGGCTGCAGCGGAGGTGAGAGGGAAGGATCTCCAACTTCGACGGAGCAAAGAAGGTTGGAAAGGAAGAGGAAAATGTGTAGCATGGGAAGTAGTAATGATAAGAATTAGGAGTTAGGAACTCTTTGGTGGAAATAAAGATAAGAAAATTGACAGTTGTGTAAGAGGCGGTTGAAGTCATTTCGGAACACGACGTGGCGCAATAAGGTGAAAAACAGAAAAATGAGCTCATGTTAAGGGACAAAGAAATAAGGATTAAAATTAATGGAGTTGATTGCACAATAGAAAACCGAAAATAAAGCAGAACGAAAAGGGAGTAATAAAACCAGAGGCATGTTTAGTGAGCCAGAAAAATCAAAATGTAAGTAGGATATGCAAAATTGTGAAAATGGATTTATGAACTCAAAAAACATTGTGGAGAAGAATGGTAAGAAATCGACAATGATCAAAAGAAGGCAAGAGGGAAGAGAATGCATAAGACAGAAATGTCAGTAGAATCACACATGAGAATTAATGCGTTGAGGTGTTCATGTAGGAATGTAGAAGTAACTAAGTCTATATTGGGAGAATGTGAATCGCTGCTTCTATAGTAATGTTTCATCTCTCAAAAGGGTGTGATTTTTATAACTGTCAGATAAATTATACAATAAACAGAGTGAGGCAAATGTCATACAAATAGCGCAGAAGAGGAGGAGATGAATAAAGGTAGATGGAGGCATGAGAAAGAGAGGTAGGTGGCGGCGGCTCTAGGGCGGCGTGGGGCGGCGCATTACCTGGGCCCATTTATCATTCCTTGTTAGCGCGAGCGTCTGCTCCGCCAGGGCCTCCAATGCGTGCGTCGCACAACCCATCCCCCCCCTCGCCCGTTCGCGCGACGCTTTTTACTTGGGGCGTCGCGACGCCCGTGGTGGAGGTGGCTGCCCCCGCCGCCCCCGCCGCCCCCGCCGCCCCCGCCGCCCCCGCCGCCCCCGCCGCCCCCGCCGCCCCCGCCGCCCCCGCAGCCCCCGCCGCCCCCGCCGCCCCCGCCGCCCCCGCCGCCCCCGCCGCCCCCGCCGCCCCCGCCGCCCCCGCCGCCCCCGCCGCCCCCGCCGACCCCGCCGCCCCCGCCGCCGCCCGCCGCCCCCGCCGCCCCCGCCGCCCCCGCCGCCCCCGCCGCCCCCGCCGCCCCCTTCGCACTCTCGCTGCCCTTGCCACCCCTGTCGCCTCCATCGTCCCCGTCCTCTGTCGCCCCTCCCCATCAACCCGGCTACCGCCGCCAGTGACCTGTAAGAGGCAGATCGCAACCTTCCCTGAGGTGATTTTCGGCGCCTCCCAAAGTGGCTGCCTGTGAAGCAAAAGTGCGTTTAGGCGTGATTTATACTTCGAAATTTTGAGTTGAAGAGGAAAGACAATTGCAGTTCCCCGCCCTTTTTTGATCGTTGCTTTATAAGAAACAAATACCTATTTCTTGAAAATGCTTTAGATCAGTTCATATTCTACATCGACAAACGCCAATTGATTCATGAAATGGTTAAAATGGAACTGATTGATGAATTGCAATATCACCTACATTTCGTTTTCTTGCATTCTTTATTTAAAAAAAAAACTTTGAAATATGGTAAGTCACGACCATCTTTTCAATTGGGTCCAAGGATTCTTGCCGTTGGGTTACACACAGATTAAGAATATATGTAATGAAATTTTAAATGCATTTCTATACAAAATCTTTTCATCTTTTTTTTATTGCCGTCAATAGATCTTTATCGTCAAACTACACAACCACTCATCTGGTGTATTCTAGACCGAAATGTCGAAAAGTAATGTTCTTAATTTCAAATAATTAAATTGAGGAACTGCTTTCACGCTTAATTTTATACTATTCTGTTCCCCACACACTACAGTCGGAAACTCCTAACACTTTTATGAGAATTCTTTCACTAATGTTTCTTTTTTTAAGGTCCCGTCTTTTTGTTAATGAAAATGCCATTTCTGTAAAGTTCTTCTTTGGCGTACCGCCAGAAATGCGTGAAACATGTGTTCTGATTATGATAAACGGTACTAAGAAGAGATTTATACATTATGGTTGATGAATTTTCGAATGTATTCTTTGTTTATTGATATGATAAAATACTTAACTTACATGTAGGTCTATTCTAACCGAACTAATCAGACATTTCCCGATTCGTCAAGTCCGTCTTTTCGCAGAATGATCAGTTATGTTCCGCCTCGCCTGATAAGGATGCCCTGCATTGCAGGTCGCCTGTGTCACAAATGTCGGAGTGAAACCAAATTTTGGGCAACAGTTTCAGATCGTGTCGTCTCATCTTTTTTTCGGCTTCTCAAAACTTCGTGCAAAATTTGCGAGCATTCGCTCCGCTCAAAAACTTTTGTGGAACAAATTTCCTTCTTCTTCAGGGTAAAAATGCAAGATTTTAAGTGTAGCAAATTGACAAAGGTGCAAAACGAATCAGCCACTAAAGCCAGTGCATCGTTCTGAAAGAGAATAATCAGTCAATTTTCTTGTACAGTTTCAAGAAACTGGGAACACAATTAATGTAGTTAAGGTTGTGAAATCGTTAAAAAAGTAGAAAATTCTTATCTTAAATTTCTTTAGAGCACACTGAAATATTATGTTCCTCATGGTAGTAATAAACGTAAGGAAATTGAAGTTATCTGGTGAAAGAAATAAAACATTTGAAAGAGATGCATTTAATGGAAGACGACTGACGGGCGTAGTAGTTGAAATATATGTCTAAGTGTTTTTGAAACAAGGAAGTTGTTTTACCAATCTGAATCTGCGAAATAAATAAAATTGAAGTAATACTAAACGGAGGGTCGCTACAAAAACTAAAGAAAATAACCACGAGCAGCGAAAAAATGGCGTAGGCCGCCATGTCGCGGAAGGCTCTTGTGGTCAGCGATCTGCGTTGGTTGACGCGAATCCAGCGGCGGCGGCGCGGCGGCTCCTCCGTGAGCGGCCGCGGGGGTGTTTGGTTATGCTAAGCGAGTCGCCGGGTGTCAACATGGGCTTGCGACGGCCAAACACGGGCCCGCTGCGGCCGCGGGAGGGGCGCTCCTAATGGCGCGCGCACGAAAATACAAATAAGACTTAATGACGCCGCCGTGGCCGATCGGCGACTTCCAGATGGGGCGCCGCCGCAGCCGCCGCCACCGCCACCGCCGCTGCCGCTGCCAGCACCGCCACCTCCACCGCCATCTCCACCGCCACCGCTACCGTCAGCGCCACCGTCTCCGCCTCAACCAGCACTGTCGTCATCATTACCACCACTACTACTTCCACCACCATCTGCTCCACCAACATCACCTCCACCAACATCACCTCCACCAACATCACCTCCACCAACATCACCTCCACCAACATCACCTCCACCAACATCACCTCCACCAACATCACCTCCACCAACATCACCTCCACCACCATCCACCTCCACCACCATCTACCTCCACCACCATCTACCTCCACCACCATCCACCTCCACCACCATCCACCTCCACCACCATCCACCTCCTCCACCATCCACCTCCACCACCATCCACCTCCACCACCATCCACCTCCACCGCCATCCACCTCCACCGCCATCCACCTCCACCGCCATCCACCTCCACCACCATCCACCTCCACCTCCACCACCATCCACCTCCACCACCATCCACCTCCACCACCATCCACCTCCACCACCATCCACCTCCACCACCATCCACCTCCACCACCATCCACCTCCACCACCATCCACCTCCACCATCATCTCAACCACCATCACCTTCACGCCTTCGTCCTTATCCACTGATAGCTCCACCACCTCCACAATGGTACCTAAACGGCTGTCATTTTATGTGCATAATGTTGACTGAGAGAATTGATCTGATGAAAAGTAATCTTCGTGGTGACAGTTTTCCGCCTTAATCCTTTACTCTTCTGACTTACACTGTTGCTAGAATCAGCGCCATTATTATTCCCTTACAAACATTCATTCTATCTCCTGTTCTTTCGAATTTTTCCCTGAATCGAAGGCGAAAGTGAATAAAATGAATAAGGATGACCGTATTGCAAAATGAGAAACAGGGAGAAGAGGCAAACTTTGGGCTGATATGCAAGAAGCTCGTGTTGACTCTCTCGTTGATTCACTGGATTTCAAAAGACCTCTTTGTCATAGTCTTCTCCGTCACCACAACGATAGAGCGAACTGCTCTTCTTTTCCCCCTTTTCTAGCCAGTAGATCGTAATCAGGGCATGAGAATTACCACCGGCGGAAATCAGCATACACGGCTGTGTCTACAACTGTGTACATTCATCCCACATCAAACATTAGCTCAACTAAAATCAATACGAGCCAATATCGATTCTGTTAAATTCAGCGTTAATACAATGTTCCTGACATAACCATCAGCGCAGCGCCACTCGGATTACCGCCATCCCGACCACTACCACCGCCGCCGCCGCCGCCGCCGGCACCGTCGTCACCTCCGCTGTTTCTGTACGTGACGCACTACAATTGCTACCGCTGCCGTTGTCTTCTGCAATGCCACAATTCAAACATTGTTTTCATCCCCCTCACGCAGCCAATTATAAGAATTACACCTTCCACGGGGTACCATGTATTATTTCTTCTTTACATAGATGGAGTGTACGTGGAGAATGGCTATTATATGCTACAGGTTCAGAAATAGTGTTTATCCAGTCAGCATGGAACCAATTCCCTTGCAATATTTTTTTAGGAGTAAAGTACTTTTTTTTTGAACAGAGATATATGTAGAAAAGTCACGGAGTAAAATTTCGTATGAATTTCTCTTTACGTTAAAAACTAATTTTATACGATTATTACTCCGTACTTCCTGATATTCATTTCGCGGCAGTAATTTCGTTCTTCTTTTTCTGTGTTCTGGAACTGATTATAGACAATTGGGAAAACAATAAGAATAACGTTATTTAATACATATCGTATGAATTTTTAATGAAATTTGAAGTTATGTTATTCAAAAACCTATGCGAACTGGCAAGATATATGGCGAAGCTAATTAACCACATCTTTTATTTATTTTCTTTACTTGATTGAATCATTCAGTCCGTAACATTAAAGAGATTAATATTTTGTTAATCTAGATCGATGTTTTCAAAAGTGGATGATATCGACCCTATGAAGTTGTTGGAACTTTCTAAGGGTCGATAGTTATAATTAGGGGGCAGATTTTAATGAAATGCCATTTTTTTTCACTTTAGAAAATGCCGTGTAGTATATAAATTCATATTATGTTATGACAAAAGGAAATGATTCATTTTATAAGGTTTTTGCATTTTTCGTCGATTTTGGCTAATAAGTAATGTTTTCTTTTTCCGTAATTTTTAATGCATTTTTCGATGATTTCATCAGTTTTAATATCATTTTAATGGTATTTGCTTCAAATAATATTTACGAGGTGCAACAAATGTTCTCCACAGAGTTCCTGAGTACCTATACCTGGTAGCCTATTCGATTTCTTCGCTCAGAAGTTGTAATTCCAGCCATTGATAGTACGTGATCTAAGATTCCTGTGACGCCTGGATTTCATCAGTAATGTATCCAACAGCCGATTTTTTCATCAGAACTGGTTTTGATCAAATTTTTTTACGTAATTTGTATTTGCTTTTATAGTATTTTG
>BLKR01016124.1:0-36219 GCA_011170035.1 Teleogryllus occipitalis | reverse complement strand
TCCGTGGCCCATTTGTTAGGGTAGTACTCCGGCATTCGCCTAGTGTTGATCGGAAAAACCACGGAAAACTACCGATCAGAGCAGCCGGCCGCCAGAATTCGCCTAGGACCTGCCGGTCAGAGGCGCTGCAATGACATCAGTTGATGTTTTTGAACTACTGCTACCGGTACGTACTGGAGGGGGGGGGGCTACTGGGATAACTTGTCTCAGGTCCCGACTTAATACGAGTCTCCGTCATTCTTTCATTCAAAACACATACAATGCCTTTACTGCTAGTTTATATCAACGGTTATAAATCATTTCACGTTGCATGCAGAAATGGATGCGGCGTTAAGCGCCTGAAACGGGTTTGTGGATTTTCAGGCTCCTTCTGAAGTGATCGGTATCTCATTCAATTTCTCTCGAAATGAGAAATAGATTGGCATTACTTTATTCTCCTCCAATATGTAGTTTATCGTCACTCGATTACCATTACTTTATGGTTATCGAATATTGATAAATTCTAGGGAAAACGGTGTTTCAAAGGGGTTTCAAAGCCGGTCTGGATTGCCGAGGTGGCTAAGGCTGTAGAGCGTACGTTGCCTTGGTGTGGGTTCAAATCTCGCTTCGGGCACACATGTTTGTGTTGTTCATACGTGTTCCTTCTACAGTTACCAATCACAGTGATCACTATATGTCCTAGACGTTAAAAAGCAACCTTGAAAATTAAATTAAATTAAATTAAAAAACTACATCGACAGTGGTGAAATGCAGTGAATTACTGTATAGCGCTCCCGGCAGAATACGAAAAATCGCTACTTAATTCGCCAGGTTGTCAATTATTAAAGGTAATGTTGCAGTGAAACCAAAAATAAAACTAGTAGTTCTACAAATGGCACGACTTTCTCGTACTAGTTAGTTGTTTTTTTTCTGGTCTGGGGTAGGTTTTCGGGCTTGATATGTACTCCTGCCAGGTGCCATTTATCGCCGCCCAAAGTATATTAAAGAATCGCGACTTAATTCGTTAGATCCTCGATTATTAAACCTAATATAGTAATTAAACATAAATTTTAGAGAAGTATTTCTATCGGTTCTTTTCCACCCCAGAGAAATAAAAAGCTAGGAAATTTTGTTTCACATTTCTATTGATGTCGAACTTGTCCAGCACAAAAAAAATGTATGAAATGTAAATACTTGTTCGAGGACACGCAAATCTAGCGAGGATGTAAATTTCCTAGTTGGGTCTCCTTATCAACTGGTTCACATTCTGTATCTCTAGTACAATGGGTATGACTTGGAAATCACTGATGTAAATTATCATTCATCATTTCATAACAAGACAAGGAATCCAAGAATTATTTACGCCTATTACGTCAACCATATTCCGTTAGGAATACCGCAGGAATATTTTTAACTTCAAAAGAATTTTTTTTATGCCAGCATTATAAACCACCTTTTTTCCTATTGCAAGAAAACGTTCTTAAAGGGGTCTTTTACGACACAAATGATGACGTATCAACTTTTACGGTACAAATGATTACGTCAACACACATTTAGCCAATCTGCTGGGAGAAAATCCGTGTGAGGTAGCGATAATCGGAAATCGACCACTATTTTCTCGCACAGATGTCAAATACCCGAGACGTCACAAGAAAATTGTTTCCCAAATTAAATTTGATTTTTTTATAAATTTATAATGCTGTTATACAAAAAACAGCGTATGCAACTCGCTTATAATGTTGCTTTATTGCATTCGAACAAATTTGAAAACTCGCTCCTAACGTCGCTCGTTTTCAAAATATGTACTCATGCAATAAATTTTAAAATTATAAACTACTTTCATACCGTCATACTAATTAGCAGCCTCGTAACTCCAGATTGGACAGTTTTGCAATGTAAAGAATTAACATAGGTGGGAAGAAGAATTATAGTTATTTTTTAGAAGTAAAGCGTCTGTTTTCCTACCTGTGACACAATCCCCAGTAAATCTACTACATGGGACTGCCGGCTTTACTCCCCCTCCGAAGGCAGGCGTTTGCCCTTAAAATTCCACGGCCTTAATCGGGTTTGAACCCGCAAAATCGGGGACAACAGTCCGGTACGCTGACCGTTATACCACCGAATCCGCAAATCGGCCTCTCCTATTATCTGTTCACGCAATATCTCGAGGTCAAATCGATAGAGTGCTTGTGCAGCCTTTAACAGTGGGATATCTCCGCGATATGAGACACTCCGACAGGCGAGTGCATCTCCACTAGAGTTACGAGGCGTGGATGCAATATGGTTTTTGTTTGTTCTATAACACGAATATTGAAAATGAGAATGAAGGTGGTCGAATCAACAGCGTTAATCCACATTTTTGTAGGTGAGAAAAACGACAATGAGTGAATCCAGATATTTCCTGAATATGGTAAAGAAAATTTCCGAATCCGATTAATTCCCGATTTAGCAGATTAATATATTGTAGCGGCACAGACCACCACGAGGTATTTCGGCCATAATCCCTTTCAGCCCCAGGAAGTCGAACAAAGGGAGGGAAATGCCCAACGGTTTGTCAAACCCACGCCAAGGAAAAACCCCTGACGTCATGGGAAGGGCGCGTCTCGGGCTTGTGAAAGGGCGCGAAGGCCTACGTCACAGGGCGGTTAATAGATTAGGCAGATGGCGCTACTTGACGGTTCGTACGCCAAGATGAGACAAGTCACGTGACGCACAACCCAATGTGTGATTGGCGGAGATCCACAGCGTCATCGTGACGGGAGAGGGAATGGCGCGTGCCATAAATAGGGAGAGAGGAACTTACACAGTCTTCTTATTTGAAAATTCTTAGGTGAGCGAGCTTCTGCTATTCCTGAGTGAGTTTGAACTTTCTCGCTCCTGGCTCGGCTCCTCTGAGTATCGCGTCGCCGTATGGCTGCCGAGTGCCGCGATCAGTATCTCGCGTTGAGGCGTTAGCCGCCGAACGTGAACTGGTAGAAGCGTGGACGTTACCGCGTGTACGCACGCAACTGTGTCCGTCCCACATGTGCGGGCACCACCCGAAGCAACGGAAGACGGAAGGCGCCTTCCCTGAGGCATCGCTCTCGCCACGCTGCCACTTCAGCGAGTTGCGAGGGAGACCCGGCGTCGACTGGAGCTGACTGAGCCTCGCTGCCCCCGGAGACCACCACCTACCAGCGCCGGGCACGGAGCATTCGGGTGAAATCGCCAAATGGGGCAACCGCCCACGAACATTTAAAAAAAGGTGGAGAGAAAAACGATTAAGAGAGAGAGAGAGAGAGAGAGAGAGAGAGGAATAGATAGTCAGAGCGCAGTAGGCGTCAATTGTAATTTAGTACTGATAATGATGTATGGAGCATAAGTGTTTATCTTGGGTGGGTATTATTATAATGAAAGCAATATTTATTATATAATCCGCTCGTTCAATGATAGAAAACCAGAATCCAGTCATGCATGTCTCCCGAATCCCCTGCCAGATTCTATAAGTGGCTACGCAGGTGAGTTCTCACTACCACTAGCAGCCGGGCAAGCAGCCAGCCCACGTTGGACAGGGCAAAAGCTCACAATATACGTTATCCAAATTAGTGGATAAAGTTTCACGAATGTTCATTTCCCGCCTGAGATATGGCATAATATTCTAGGGAAATACATCTTATAGCTCCCAGACTTTTAGATTAGGAAAAAGAATTGTACGATAAATAAGCAAAACACACCCACGTGATTCTTGTAATACTCTTTTGATTAATCTAGCAATTTTACTATTACCTTGTGTCTTGATTTTCGAATAAGCGGTTTGTGGCAATAATGACTTACTTAACGGCGAAAATATATTTTCAGAAAACACCGATGCCTATTACTGTAACACTCGACGAAGTAATCATATACATCGGGTGACAGTATCAACAGCTCACTACAAACAATTCAAATACTATACATGTAAATTATTTTACAACAATTTGCCAGATGACATTAAACGATTAAATTCGATTCAAAAGTTTAAATCCCAAGTGAAATATTTGCTGATGCAAAACTGTTTCTTTACAATTAGAGACTGTTAATAGCAACAAAACGAAAGAAACATTAATTATAAACTAGTATTCTACCGCAGCGTCTGGGTCAATAACCCCCTACTCGATGAGGTTTGTCGTCTAGTTTCCCTGACCCTTTGAGCAAATGCTGAGATTGCCCCTTGTTTTGCTTCTGGACATAAATGTAACTTCATTATCTGTGCAGATCTTCTAGTATTCAGTGAGAAATATAGTTATTCAAATTATATTTCTCCCGGTTGTCGCAGCAGGAAATATTTCTTGGCGAAGGGGATGATGAGTGTTATCAGTCCAAATTTATTGCTGATTTTCTCTTGAAAATAGATTTTATTACTTCGGAGCGAAATTTTTTTTAACCATCCTCGCAAAAAACGCTTATTTTCTTTTCCTATTCAAAATTCAAGTAGTATGTCGCTCAGAATAGGGGTCACAGAATTATGAAAACATGCACAAAATTAACTTCTCTCCATAGCTCGTCACACAGTTTTTAACTGTTTTCACGTAAAATAAAAAAAGGAAGTTTCAATTATAAAGAAAACACGGCTTCGAAGTATACTATATTCATATTTTCATTAGAAATATGATTCAAATATTTCCTATAATATTCACTTCAAGAAAAATACATTTGTGTAATTTTTGAAAAAACAAAAGAATAGATCTATATGGCGTTTATGTCATCGTATAGATTCGTTTGGTACCAAAAAAGTAAAGAAAAAATTGGAGCCGTTTTAAGAAACTTTTGTTTTTGTAATTTTTTAAAATTGCAAATGTTGCACGCAATATTGCTAGAAAACTACTAAAATTGTCACAAAATGTACACGATCTTAATAATTTCATTTGAAGGAAAAATCTTGTTCTTCGATTTTATAATGGTGGGAAGACACTGAAAATAACTAGAGCCAGATGGACAAGGGTTTCTTCAATTTGGAAAAGATAGTTCGTGTGATTTAGGCGGTAGCTGTGTTCATAGACAGGCAGAAGGACGTTTTGTAAAAAACACTTCGTCGGTATCAGGGACTCCAAAACGTGCATTTCCGCTGGAATCTCGAAATTAATTATACGCAGCATTACATAACTTTCTCTATGCTGTAACAAAGTCGTCTACTCCCTCTTTTATATATTTTAATATTCCCGTTTACTAGCTAAATTTTCAAAATTCAAAAAAATTATGCGGGCGTGAACTTTTGTTGGCAGGGATCGAAACGTGGTATTCGTGCAACGCGCGCATGGGTCAGCATCCAATTACCAGAAATCACAACACGTCAATGAGAGGTTTTACTGATAAACACAACTGCGTTCATCGTGCTTTATTCTATCCGTTTCGCTTTCGTTGCTAACTGATTCTTTCCTTTCATTAAACACTGACAACAATCACATAAACAAAAAACGAAACACCCTTCAATGACAAAAAAAAATTCAAATGACACAAAAATTTAAAGAAACAACATTCACCGCTTTATTGACTCTTAATCTATACAAGTTTAACATTACTTGGTCTTCTACATGAATGCGTCCTCATGGTAAGCGAAAACAAATTAGTCATTGCACTTCCCTGCTTGTTGGTACGGCACCGCGGCGTTCGTCGCCAGCTACCAACTCGCGCTCCATCAGTGCACAATGACCGCCATGCTCCGGCCACCGGCATCTTCATGGACATCATCACCCGCGGAATTCGCCTTAGCACGCGCACGTTTATGAGTGTTTCGGATTATCCTGCGTTACAGCTCCTGCCGAATGTTTAAAATCACTACGCACCGATACACCACGTTATTTTAGTAAAAAACTTTACTTGCTTTTCACCTTTAAATGTCAAGCCAGAATAGGGTTGGCGTTACTGTCTTGGTACTGTTGGCGTTAACTCTCTTATATTGCCACTGTTTATCAATTTACCAGCGCGTTTTTTACACAGATCGCGAGCCGTCAAATAAATAAAATGTTTTTAATTTATAAACTCGTAACAATAGTCAAAATTCTTGCAACCTCTAACACGGATCTTACGTTCACGCTCCGAGAAACACTTCATCTCTCTCTGACTGCCGGGCATAGTTGTCCTCCATCTAACATGGTTTCGCGGAGAACAAAAACGAATCACCCGCTTATTACGCCAAACAGCATAACGAAAAGTAATTATTCTTCTCACTTATCAGCGTTTTACTGACCTGTGGTTGCTTCTACATCGTGTCCAAAATTCCTACGATAATTACCGTATCGTCTGATTCGCCTCTCAATGCCTTATTTAATTAAATATTGCAAATCACCGCTTGCTATCTTCTCATGACGTCACAACAATATGTCTCCTGTTTCGTATATTTTCTAAATGGAAATATAGCACTTAATTTTTATCTCGCCTCCTAGGCGTCCTCCAAAATCGTGATTATTTTCAAAAATTACGATACATTTTGCTCTTTTATTCTGCCAAATTCTAACCCGTTCCCTTCAGGCGTTCTCTTAATATTTACGAAAAACACTATTTGTAATTACTTTCTTCGCGGCAACAATGACGCCTTCATATTCTTTTTTATTCCGCCGAAATGCACAATTACTAAAATTTTCGAAAGTTCCGAGTTTGATTATTGTTGTTTCAAACGATTTAAAAAATTGTGCTTTATCATATGTTTGTATCACGTTTCCCCATCTTCCGTGCATTCATTTAATTTTAAAAAATGTTCGTGCGCGGCGCTGCCGTCATTTATCTCTTCGAATATAATTTATATAATTCGATTGGCATTTTTTTTCTTTTTTTCATTTAAAGAAATGATAATTGACTTGGATGATCGTAAATCATTACAATACTATGTATATTATTCCGTGTATACTTATGTATAAGAGAAAGTAAAAGCGTATTGTAGGTGCCCAAGGATCTTCAAGAGATGGTTTTTACTGTCAAAGGCAATAAATGTAAAAGGACGTATGTCGTAGGACACAGCAGTAAAAAGAAGATGACGTATCAGATACAGCCGTAGGATCGAAAGTGTTAAAAAATTCAGAGAACATTTGAGTGCGGTCAGATGATGGTGTAATACGTATTTTAGCGGTTATCTAGTGACCTGTTGTGTCCTGGGTGTTGGCCACAAGCAACTGAACACAGAAAGACATAAATATGTTTTGAAAATAAAAACAAACTTGTCTGTATTATAATCTTAAAAAACGTGCATTTCTATCTAAAACCTGACACCGATATATACACTACTTTTGCAAACTATTTATGCAGTACTTATGCGAACTACGTATGCACTATTATGTAAAAGAAATTATGTGGGTAGCACGAATTGCAGCTTGTAACAAATGAAAATATAAATTGCGTACTCACCACAATCATAACATCTGCTGAAAGTGTTGTCTCCTTAACTTTTTCCCTAGTGATTTGGTTGCCAAAAAAATTAATAAGACCCCCTAATTCGTTTCGGTGAGGATTTCCTGGACGTACGTTACACAGTCAAAAATATAAACTAATGATCTGTCTTGTAATGATTCCGTCATGCAAAAAGAAACATTATAAACAGTTATTTAGTGATGGTGCCATGGGAGGAGAGCGCCGTCAAATGTTTTTGAAGCATGACGAGCGGCGAGAAATCGCATTCAGAAATTGAAAAAATATTCGTGTACGAGTCAAATGAATACAACAATATATAGACATTTTGGAAATACGAATTTCCAAAAAACATTTAGTTGTGTGTAATTAGTAGAGGGGAATTGGAAATGGAAAGGATAAACAGCGTAAGGAGAATCGTCGACTGATTTTTTTTTTTTTTTTAGAAAAGAAGCGCTTCGAAAAATTCGAGGAGTTGTCAGAGGATGAATAGACGTCGTAAGGCATGGAAGGAGACGCGTGGTAGGCTCCGTGAATTCTAATATACAGTTTTGTCAGAGGCATAGTGCTAAGTTATTCGTGAAGAAAATGGATGGAATTGGTATGTGTGGTCGCAAGGTTTGTGGAAACTGATGGGGCCGTGTGAGTGTACAGCAGCAGCTACTCCAAAAAGGGAAGTGATAAAACTTTTGACATTTTTTTTGTTTTGTGTTGGAAGACCAAATTTAAAATACATTGTAGGACAAAAATTGTGAGATTGTGGTTGGAAGCAACGCTAAATGGATCCAATAATAAGTAATAGTATAGTAAATTTCGGAAGGTGCACCAATAATAAACTAAAGAAAGTAATTCAAAATATTTAGTATTAATTAGCAGTGTTGTTAACTAAAAAAATATTTGTGATTGTTGTATTTTTCTTTGGCTAAAATAATCATTTAAATAATTACAAGGACATAAACGTAGTTGTCGTTATTCAACTATGGAAACAAATTTCAGATTTTTATTTTTAATTATTGAGAATTAGTCCCTACAATAATAATAGTGTTATTTACGGTTTCCCGTATGGGCCCGTTCTGCGTACCCACGAATATAAATTCGTTGATGTGGCTTCCTATTATTACGACGAGCTAGTAAAACAGGATAATGGTATCCAATATCTCGGGAGAGATTGATGGAAATATAATATTGTTATTGTGATAGGAGATAAGGATAATAGGAACCATGACAGTCTTTTACTTACACCCCTGCTAGCCATTCTCCCATTTCTGTGTTTGCATTGTGTATATGGTTGTAGATAGCTCTATTACGAATATAGGCAAACTCCAAACAGATCTCAAACATAGTTGCCGACTCACCTTGCTTCATATAGATATTACTTACACTCAGATTTTGCCTTATTTGCAGACGACACTGCAATATTTACCACTCATAGTAATCTTCTTTCTTTTAGGTAGAGACAATCTCCAAGAGGACCTAAATCTCCTCACGTCTTGGTTCAATGATTGGCAGATGAAAATAAATCATCAAACATTTCAAGCAAAACTTTTCTCTTTGAAACGGATTCTTCCCACATATCCCTTAATAATTAATAACCATACAGTGAAATGGCTTCCAAATGACACTACTGTTAAATATCTTGGACTTCAAATAGATACCAAATTAACCTGGAAAAACTACATAACATCAATAGCTAATAACACACACAAAATATTAAAATTGTATCCATTCATAAATAGAAAATCAAAATTATCAATAGACTCAGCATTAATAATATTTAAATACATTATACGACCTTCAGTGACCTACGCCTGCCGAATTTGGAGAGGAAAATCAAAATTATCAATAGACTCAGCATTAATAATATTTAAATACATTATACGACCTTCAGTGACCTACGCCTGCCGAATTTGGAGAGGTGCAGCTAAAACCAACCTTCTAAAACTGGAAGTATTGCAAAATAAATTTTTAATAAATGTTTTAAAAGCCCCATTGTATATCAGAAATGATCAAATTTTAAAAGAATTATATATAGAACCTCTGAAAACTTGGATTTTAAAACTTTCTTCTAATTTCTACTCTTCTCTTTCATCTTGCCCGGGCACTCCCTTGTACACTCTAGGTAAATCAGCCAATCTTCTTCCACGATTAAAATCAAGATATTCTAAAAACCTACTACATCCTCCTTCATTAGCTGTAAAGAAGGTTCCAACATTTCTAAATTAAATATATATGATTTTAATCCAAATACTGGATGCATTTTACTGAAGGACCCTTCCTGGGTATCCTTAGTTGTTATTGTTTATATTGTAAATATTACTGTCTTCTACCATTGTTCATGCATGATGAAATGTAATTACAACAAAATTGTATACTATGTAACATAAAAACCCTTGAAAGACATAATAATGTCGAACAAGGAAATAAAAAAGATTAAAAAATATTTATACATATCAAACTAGAGATTATGGAGGAATGAGAGTTACGCAAGAATATGGGTGTGTCGCCAACGCCACAGTCACGTGCAGAATTCAAAAACTCAGACTTGGATTTCAAGTATTGGATGCATCTGTCTCATGTCCCTGAACGGCCATACCAGGCCTACACCGTATTTGTAACGACAGTGTAAAATAATTATTAAATTGCAAGCCACTCCAATGTATTTCTACCTGTGCCGCTACCACGTTCAAATATCTCTTAAATCAAACTGTCTGAAGCAGAACACCGTCTATGGCTTAGTATCATCTTAAACCACTTTAAATGTAAAAGAAATGTAAAATATTGACTTATTTGTGCATATATTTCCAAAGATGTGTTTTCAAATGCTAATACTCTTTTATCTCAATGATTTTCAATCACATTCATAACAATGGCAATAATATAAGCACATTTTATGTAGCTATAAAACCTTCAACCTCTTCTCGTTAATAAACAATTTTCTTAAAACTAAATAGTTTACATTAAATGTTGTAGAACATTAACGGTAAATATAGGTAAACATAACGGTAAAGATAGTCCAGGTCAAAGAAGTAATATTATATCAACTCAATTAATGCAATAATTGAATTAACTTCCCTGTAATACTTATACATATCTCTAGTTGTTGAAGTTAGATTTTTACAATGAGCAATATATGTTATATTAAACAGTAACAAAAACAAGATTTTCCAAATGTCTCCAAATTGATTCTTTAAGCTTTCTATAAGAATAATGATAAATGCACTGTTTTATGTACATGACAAAAAACGTCATTTTGCTGTTTTTTTTAAATTACGCAAATGTAATTTTTCAGAAATACCTCTCACACCGTTTATATGCACATTGCTCATGCAATATTGCATTTGTGTGTGAAAGTGCTTCAAAGGACGTTTAATGAAGTTTTTCAAAAATTACAAATTTTCTGTGAAAAGAACTTCAAATTTTGCATTTACACAAACACTTACACAATTTGTTCGTAAAAACTGCGGTAAATTTTTCAAAGAAAATTTCCATGTAGGCTGAGCTTTCTTTTGTTTAATATTCGTAAAGTAGTATTTCAATTCTGCAATTAGAAAGCGAAAAATTGAGAAATTAAAATGAAATACCGCTGCGACATAAGGCAGCTGGCAAGGGAATATGGTATAACGGTAATGATAGTCCAGTCCAAAGAAATTAGAAAACTAAGTCAGTCCTATTCTGTAGCATCTTTAGCTATTACTGTTACAATTTTATAACATTTGGCAACAGAAATTACGCATTTGTACTTCAGCAGTTGTTCTTATAGATTTTAATTTTGCCTTTTCGTGCCTGTATTACCTTCTGATGCCTACTTATATCATTTTGCCTTATTTGTGGCGTATTTCTCATTATTTTCCCATTTTCCCTCCGGGCACCGATTTCTATCAAACTGGAAACATACCTTTAGCCCTGTAAAACATGAATGAATGTCGTATGTTGTCTTTCTGTGAGCGCAGGAGCACTGGTGTAGATTGTCGTTAATATCTAAAAGAGAAAGGAAGTTGATACCAGTGAAGATTTTTGATATTATTCATTGATGCTGACACACTTGTTCGCTCCCAAGGAAACTCATTGTATGTTTGAGAGTGGTCTAGGATCCCTTTTCAGGACAGCTGACTATATATTGCGAGCCACACTTCCGTCCGGTTACAAGCCGTAAGGCCAGCACCCGACCTGAGACGTCTTGGGGGGTGGCGAACACAATTCGCCAGATGGTCAGATAGCTCAGTAAGACGTCCCAGTGTGGACACAATAAATAAAAAAAGAATGGGGGGGGCAGGGTCGTGAAGATCGTTTTGGATTGGATGCAAAATTACACACAACTCGAGTTAGAATCACTTTTCACTTAATTCAGTATATTCTAGAAATATTTGCTGCTGTGACAGATACATAAAATGGCACACAGAAAAATCAAATACAGAATACTCTTGACTGTCTGTAAGAAAAACCCACACACACACTAATAACTCGATACACAATTTCTTACTCTTCTTTACAACCCAATTTTTTAACACACACACACACTTTCAGAAATTCTAAGAATCGTTAAAATATTACTTTATACAAAAATGAAAGAAAAACACATTGAAAATCAAAACTAGTACTTCTGACTTAACATTGCTTTCACAAAAAAATGAAACTCTCTCTCTCTCTCTCTCTCTCTCTCTCTCTCTCTCTCTCTCTCTCTCTCTCTCTCTCTCTCTCTCTCTCTCTCTCTCTCTCTCTCTCTCTCTAAAATCCAGAGAATGATTACTATTATAATTCGTCTCTTGCACAGACTCTTAATCACTAAATTACAATATCAGATCTTCGAATCCTTTTAAAAGAAAAGATTGATTCTGTTCTCACGCATTAGAAGTCGGAAACAACTGTATTTTTACTTCTTTATCTTTTAAGCATGGCAAATATACATATGAAATATATTGATAATAGTATGTGGATATTTATTTCATAAATTACAAATTGTCCAACACCTATGCCGGAGATAAAAATACTTGTGACTAGGACAAAGCCCTTCAACCCATTACAAAACCTAAATCGGAGAGTATTGCAATCTTTCCAATTTTTGATGAACCCCAGAAGGTCTTTTAATTCCATTAAAGCTGTGAAATTAAGATCATATGATACATCTTACAAGGGAAGTAACAGATCCTTCATGTCGAAACACGCCTTTGAATTTTTTATGACACACACAATGCACTATCAAAATCTCACATCCCAAATATTATCTGCCAGTTTTCACTACGAGGCCTTCAAATAACACATTGAAAAACACATGTAATAACTAGGGAAAAGAACGGGACCTCTACCGGTCTGTTTGGGCAGCCCTAACTGCGGGCGAGCTGGCCAGCTGGTGAGAGACCCGAAGGTCACGGATGAGTCGGACAGCTCCGTCAGCGGCCCTGCAATAAACAAGGGCTGCGTAGTTTCGCACCCAGTTTGTCTTTCCTTGTTACGAAAGAAAGAACATTCGCAATGGCCGCAGAGCAAGTTGTTTTAAATCCCGTTATAACATAATCGAGTTTGTCTTGAGTTACTTTCGTGACAAAGGTTTATCTCCAACGGCAAGTGTAAATGAGAAAGAACGCGAAATGGGTCAATAATCATTGAATTGATTGAAAATAATTGTACAGGAGTGGAGCGTTATGAGGAATCAACCTTCGATGTATGTGAAGAAAGTGTTTGTGAATCAAGTGATAGTGACAGTGATAGTGATACAGATTGCGATAAGCATACTTCTATCATGGATGATGACATGGGCAAGTGTTTATTAGAATCAGCGAATCGCCGGAAACAAGTGATTCTAAATGTCAGTCACCCTGAAAATTCTCCGGTTCAATTTATTATCCAAGCTCCACGAAAAATGCAAATGAAGATGTTACCATTAGCTACAAGAAGAAAGCTGTGGAATTCTGGTTGAATGAGGGCGGTAAAAAACGATATTCAATATCACATGTTCGTAGAAATTTTCGCCGCGTGACGTCAGAGCAACAACTATATTTGTGGAAGAAGCAAGTAGAAAATATGACATCGAATTCTAGAGAACACAAAAAAATTATGAATGAGAAACTTTGGTCTCGTTTTGAACTTGCAAGAAGAACGAATCAAAATGTGAATGATAACGATCTGCGACAGTGGACCCTGGAAATGTCACAAGTAACTGGCAGCGAAAATAAGAATATTTCCGCCCCTCACACCTGGATCAATCTATTTAAAAAAGCACATAAAATTACGAGCAGGAAGATAAAAAAATTTGTATCACGCACTCATGTTCACGACGAAACCGAAAAGGATGTGATTGCAGAGAAATTTCTCGAAAATGCCGAAGAGAGATTTTCACATTACTCACCGTCTTCTGTGTATAATACAGACCAAAGTGGATTTGAAAGCGAAATGCGATCAAAGCGAACTTTGTCGTTTGTTGGCGAAAAACACACGCTGACAGTTGCTCAATCAGTTAGTGCTCTACACACTCGTACACTATAATGCCAATAATAAGTATGGATGGATCTTTATTGCCTAAATTATTTATTGTGCTGCAGGAACCAAAAGGATTTTTCGGTCTTGTAGTCTCCAAAAGAATGTTTCAAGCCGAAAACCTAATTGTTACAGCTACAAAATCAGGAAAAATGGGAAAGAAAGAGTTAAAACAGTGATTTAAAGAAGCGTTTTTCCCATTTGCAAGTGAAAATTTTGCTTTTAGATTCATGGACCACGTACAATGACAAAACTTGTATTGAAGATATTCCACTAGGCAAGACAATTGAATTGCTCCAGATACCTCCCGGAACCACAGGAAAAATCCAACCACTTGATAAGTTCTTCTTCCGAAAGTGGAAAGCTAAGTATGGCCGATTATCAGAAAAAGTTGTTTCTCACAAGAGTATAAACGCCAAAGTTTTTGATAGAGACACAATTCTTCAATTGCAATCCTTCATTCATTTTCAATTTTCATCTGCTCGTTTCCGGAACATAATAAAATATAATTGGTTTGCTACAAGGTACGTAACAGAACGTCCTCCTGAATTTGTAGTGCCCGTCAAATATTGCCTGGAAACTACGAAATGCCAATGTGAAGAAGAATGTGACAATGAAGTTTTTATTCGTTGTGCGTGGTGTCAAAAACATTTATGTTTTAAACATTCAGTGGAAAC
The DNA here is from genome assembly GCA_011170035.1 of Teleogryllus occipitalis. NCBI lineage: Eukaryota > Metazoa > Arthropoda > Insecta > Orthoptera > Gryllidae > Teleogryllus > Teleogryllus occipitalis. The sequence continues at coordinate 21,736 of BLKR01016124.1, read as the reverse complement.
CAGTCATTTCTGCTTTTTATTTGTGCCGCACTAAGTTGCAACAAGAGATTACTCCTGTCTTTCGCCTGCCTGTCCGCTGGCTCAGTGGCCTGCCTATTCGGCCGGCCGCGGCCGCTCGACAGTCGTAGGGATGTCCAGCGGCGCCGCCACACTACATTGCTAGGTAAGATTTTAGCCTCAATTTTGGAGCCTTGCAGTGGAAACTGGTAGTTAATATTTTGGATATGGGATCCTGATAGTGTAATGTGTGTGTCATAAAAATTTCGAGGGGCGTTTCGACATGAAGGATCTGTTACTTCCCTTGTTAGGAAAAAGCTCTGGTGGAGACAAAACCTGCAGTTGGAAGACGAGTTCATATTAATCTACCGAACTCTTAATACTATTTATTTCTTGGTGAGGACATCAAGTATTCACCTTTCGCTTCTATCTCTTCAGCACTCAAAGAAACGAGGCCGTACGGTATATCTACTCCTTGTGACCGATGTTTATAAGTTTCATAAGAAATTACCAGTATTTCAGTAGACTCACACAGGTATTTGGGAGAAATTCATTTTGATTTTCCGCTGAGATGGCTCAGAGGAAACGACTATTTACATGGCAGAGTTTCTGACCGGCAGGTCCTAGGGTTTGAGTCCCGAGGGTAGCGGATTTTCGACATTAGGCATATTCTAGCTAGGTCGAATTCTGCCGTTGACTGGGAAAGAATTCTAGAGTCGGGTTTCCTGAACGGTTATTTTCTATGGTTTCCCCAGTCAGTACTTTGACGTAGAGAGTAGTTTTTGGTAACTGAGTTCCTCACTCATATGCAAAGCGCCCAGTGCTTGAAAATTTTCCTCTTTCGCTCTAAAACACTTTCGCCGCGGCGTTAGAACAGCTGCCCTGGCGAGCCCGCTACATGAAGGGAAATTCCCTTCGTCAAATACCTTTACGAATGCGGTTGCATCCCCTCGGCCCCCTCGCCGAGGAGAGAAACGGCCACGCCGTCTCAGGACGTCATCCCGTGCGCGGAAAAGGTGCATCATGGCGTCTTCAGATAGCATCCCGCAGGTAGAAGTTAAGAGCCTCGGTAGTCTATGGACAACATCCCATGTTGAAGGGTTAAAGCAAGAGATTCTGGTGGCTTCCGACCATTTCGAGGTCTAAATAGCAACTAAAGTAAATCTTATTCCTTGTGAACGGTCAGTTCTTTGTCATGAGTTTAGTAATTTTTTTTCACGTGGTGTTTCGAAGGAAAATATGGGAAGAAAAACTACAAATTTCGTTTATAAATGTTATAAGTATGATAGTTTAAAAAACACCTCACAGCGCTTTTTTTATTGTTATTTACAAGTTAGTAGCAAATGAGTCATTTACTGTTTATTTAGAGAAAAAGGTACATATACTTTATTTCTATTATTAACAAAGTTGTATAAAAAGGAAGGCATTTCCAAACATTAGGTTTTAGAAAGCATTGGCTCAAACTTCCTGTTTTGGGTCCCGATGGATTGGGGTTCCTTGGGCCTGCGGATTTTCCCCGACCGCTTGAGAGAAACAATGCCCAGTTTTTTCAGGTATTTTGTCTAGTCCTCACTTGCAATATTTCAAGCAATAACGGTTCAATTTCCTGAAATTGTTACGACTACAACGGGTTACAGAGAATCAGTCAGTTACCTAGCCACTGACCACGAAATAGACATGAAAGTGTTCTTTCTGTATGTGAAACATTTTGCTTCAATATCGCTATTTACTGATCAGTTAGAGGAAAATATTATCCATCATCGAATAATTCTGAGCCGTGCAAATGGAAGCGTCTCTTAGTAACATTACCGAGCGCTCGAAAAAATGAAAAGAAACAAAGGAAAAAATATGACTAAACATTAATCGTTCAAACCTTAAAGTAAGGAAGCCTGAAATTTTTTTAAAATACAAAATAATAATTTGAACGATAAATAACAATTATGAAATGATATTTGATTAATAAATATTTTGTGAGATATTATTAACTAAAGAAACCTATTTTGTCAACATGTAAGGATGGTAAGCTATGTTTCTTCATTGAAAATACCAGTATTACCTTTATGGACGTCCATACCGGTATAGACGTCGTATAGAGGTATTTTACCAGTATATAAGAATAAAGGTTTTTGAAAAAGGTATGAAAAAATACCGGTATTTTACCGGTATTTTTACCAGTATTCAATACCTCTTCGTTCCCTGGTTCATGCGAGGTTGTGTTGTTACAGAGGTCCCTATATACTCGTGGAGATTGATCACTTTTTGGTACTCCTACGATGTAAGAATCTTGAGGTAACTTATTAGAAGTTGACAGGCGAGAACAATTTGCAAAATCTTGAAAATCCGTAGTTTGTAGCAGCTGCGTTGTAATTTTGATAATTTCCATTCTGCCTGAGAGGATCTTGAGGAAATTCAATGAAAGATGACTGGTAGGAATAATATGGATGTTGATGAAGGTTCATGTTTTGCGATAAAGACTGTTGAGTGTTCATGTCGTAGAGTGTAGCAGCTTCATTACAGTTTTGACTATTACTATTTTGCTTGGTATTGTAGGTCTAGTTATGACACTTATATAATGTTTCTTATACAGCCTCCCCAAAGGAGAGAATTAATATATATCAGTAATGAGGGTCCAAAATGAAGGGTCTTATATGTATTCAATTCAAAAGTGATAACGTAATTAAATAATGTCACTATTTCACCGTAATTTACAAACGTCACGTCTCCTTATTAGCACGGGCCTCGAAGTCCAGACATTTCTTTAGAATACCTTTAATTTTCAGGATTACTTAGGAAGAAGTTTGATAAACAAACAATATTTTGATATCTATTTGCGAAATAATTCAGGCAACCTTACATTCATTACACTCGAAATGTAATATGGATCAAAGAAGATTATTAGAAGTTGAAAACCAAAGCAGAATCACGGCAATCCAAAGCAAACCAAGCTAGTCAAGTTCCCAAAAATTCTTAATAATTAAAGTAAATTATTAAAATTCAGGGTGGATTTGTCAAAGATATAAACTAATTTTCTTCAGGAAAGATACAAGAGGAATATTACTTTAATGCTACAGGAATAAATATTTGATCAATGAAGAATAAATAAAATAAAATTTTCCATTAGGTAAGTAAATTTGTTTCTATTAGGTGAGTAAATTTAGCTGGAATGGTTTCCAGAGGAAATAAAATAAGCAAAATCAGACACTTTGGACATTGTTAAAACTATAGTATATATTTGATATTTGCACAATAAGCTCAATTTACAGGTTTTTAGTATATAATTAAACTTACCGGCTTTTATATATAATTAAACTTCAATGAAAAATTCCAATTCCAACTATTTAACCTCGGAAAGTATGTCTCTATTTTCGCATTGAGGATTTGTATATTTTCGTAGAATAAAAGATAGTGTGTTCATACGATCAGTGACAAAGCGTAGCCAACAAATCATTGTAATGTAGTTAACCAAACATAATTAACATTTTTATTTTAAAATAGTGGAATTTTCAAAATACTGACCGTTTAGCATGGGGTTCCTCTTGTATTAATATTCACGCCCCCACGTTTTGGGCGCCACTGTAATGTTCCTACCTCTTTCTATATCCGTCCCACCTGCTCCATTCATCTACGCACCACTTTACGTTCTTGGTCTCAAACACTATGGTGCCCTAGCTCTCACTATTTTCTATCATAATCCTACACTTCGTAGAATCTTCTTCGTTTGGTTGAGCGCCTGGTTTCGTTGACATTCTTTGACAAAACAAGATCCTCACTCACCTGTTGCCCGTGCCTCAGCTAGCATAGACAAATAGAGCCTTACCTGGGCGTAACTACTGTGATCAATCCATACGGAATTGAAACGGGATAACTGCACACTCGTGCCTGGGTCAGTTTCTAGCGAAATACAAAACAATACTCATAATCCAGGTATACACGAACAGCAATGAGCATTCATTCATTTATTTGCTTTTTTTTTTCAATTAACCAGTTGTCAAGGAAGCTATTTGACACCCTCTTATATAAATTGCCCTGTTATGGGATGCAAAATTTTACACAATGGCATAAATGCCCTAGATTTGAAACGTAAACAAATACAAAACCATTCATTCACACTTAAAAACATAAACAAAGTAAACATTCATACTGGAATGCGCATTCTGTCGTGACTTTAAACTGTTATTGCTCTTAACTAATTCAACACGACTTGGTCTTCGACAGAATCTTCAAAATTCATTCCCCCCTCTTTACTTTTCAAATGAAAATATAGATGTATATTTGTTCATGCAACTTTCCTGGTGCTGCTCATATGCGGTGACACACATTGCCATCGCCTGTTGTCGACCAATGTTTTGGTACACAGCTCGTGTACCCAGCTCCATCCAATCAGCCGCTATCAGTTTTTGAAATCCATGAATCACCATCAAAGTCCCCGTTCAAAACTATACGATGCTCCTCGCACGAACTCGTCAAGTTTCATAAAAATGTTCCATCGTTTTCGCGTCCTAACTTCCGCGAATTCCTGTTTTTTGCAATTTAGTCCACTAAATTGTTCGCAGATAATTTAAACTTCATATAATTGATAGTGTTCCCACATAAACTTTCACAAAATTAATTACACCAAAATTTCGAATTTCCTATCATACCTATGCTGATGATGCGTACGCCGCGAGAGTTCAACTCACACTGCACTATCCTCCCTTTGGCATTGTTGGTCCAGAAGCTCTGGGAACTTTTTCTAAAAAGTTTGCCCATCACTGCAAAAACATATCGTAATATGTTCATAGTTCTACGTTTTACGGGCGTCTTGCGTTTCATTACTGGTATCATAAATCTTTAATTAAGAAATGTCACATGGTTATATTCCTTTTCGTTCTTTTTCTTTCTTTAAAATAAATATTTCCGTGTTATTTATCCATGATGACGTCACTCCACTATGTCAGGCGGTGCGTCGTTTGTTTTCACTAATCCCTCACGTAATAAATCCTAATATTCAATTTATCTCGGTCCTGTGTTAATTTTCCTGTGCCGTGGCTAATTTTGTCGTGATCCTAATATTATACTCTACAATTCCAAAAAGTTTGAAGTCATTTCATCAAGGCGTTCTTGAGATATTTATGAAAACTGGTTTATTTGATTCTTTTTCTATCACAACAATGGGTTCCATTGTATACGTTTCTAAACGTTCTGCATGCAATTTGTACCGTTTCTTGTATTTTCGTAACTCTCGGTTCGATTTTCCTGATTTTCGCTTTAGATGTTTCCTGAAATTCTGCTCTAACCATTCTTTATATTGCCCTTTCACGCTTTTCGCGTTTTCCGCGAATTTCTGAAAATTATATGTCCGCGTCGTCGTTGTCTATTGTTTCTTCTGTAGTTTAATGTCTATCTGATGAGATAAAATTTTGCTTTCGGGATCTGCGCGTTCTGGAGTTGTTGCAAAATCATTACATTAAGAACTAAACTATAATTTGTATGATTAAAGTTTTGTGGAGATAGTTATTAATTTTTTATTACTATAATCTTTGAATAGTGAGTCAAGCAAAGAGCAACACTTCAGACTTTAAAGACATTATTAACACGAGAAGTACAACATTTGTTGCTACACTAATTTTATGAATTGTATACTTAAATAAATTTTAATATTCAAAACTTCATTTGCAACAAATAAATATTGTTATTAATAGTTCCTGCCAGTTGGCAGTTTATACACAAATTTCTATAACAATATTGAATGCAAATAGGACGCTCGTTACTATCGCAAAAATTGATACTTCACATGTTATAGCTCACTGACACAACTTGACTCGTCTGATTTTCAACACGAAAGCTCTCCGAAAAAATCTCAAGCTATTTTGCAGCCTCAACAATATCCATAGCAATACTAAATGAAAATAGTTACTCTTTATTGTCGAAAAAAATTGCTACTTAATTTGTTGTAGTTTGAAATACACAATTATTTTGTATTATTTTAAAAATATTTAAATGTTATAATGATTTTTATTTTTTTAGTGTTTACTTCACTGCGTTATGGAAGCTGATAAACTGGTACGAATACTGCCGCACATGTTGAGACATAAAAAATTATTATAATACTCATGAAAAAGTTTTACTCAAATTAACATAGAAGTACTTTTTCGTGAGTAATTATTTTTCATACCACAGATTAATGAACACAACCACTTTTTTCGCATTTTTTGCATGAGTTGCATTGTGTTATGTTGTAAGAAATATTTTTTACACAGTTTACCACCTTTTCACATCAGTGACAAAACATACACTTCCAGTACGGCGTGAATCTCCTCCATTTTAGCACTGCACTTCTTGAAACTTCCTCTTTTGCCATTGTTAGAATCATGCTAACAGGAACATTAAATTTACTGATCTGGCATGCATCAAACGTCGAAACCATCACAAAATTATTGAAGAAAACTCATCCTATCTTGTGTAATCCTACCTTCTAAAAGCGAAAGATCGTGGGAGCACTCTTTTTGAAAATACTTGTGTTCTAGGTAAGGAACAGATAGCTCACTAATCATTGCGAAAAATGGAAAGACGATCAATTTCCTGGTTTCTACCGTCGGCTAGTGAGGCTTCCCCCTATCCAGGACTCTCCCACCAGCGGGGCACCGCCCCGACCAGGACAAGCTCTAAGCTCCCGACCGTCTTTCGGAATATGTGGTAGTGTAGTGCAAGTTAGTGTAATTGCGTTTTCCATTCGTTGCACCGAAACCCACCCTAGTGCAGGGCAAAATCGTCATCGCTCCGCAACAGTGTTGCCCCACACGCCTGAAGGGCTGTTACGAATGAAACGGACTCCGGAAGTTATGTTTGCGTTACGCAGTAAGGTTATACACACCTTTTCTTGGTCTGTGACCCTGATGGAACTCCAAAAATAATAATTTTGAATTCTGATCATTGTTATAATTTTTATGAAGCCTTCTGGTAATTCTTACTTCTTTAGTCATAAATTACTAAGGTGTGATTTCTTTATTTAAAGACTTCAAATGCGTATGTGTCGAAATTTGTATGTGTGCGAAAACTTCAAATCCGCATGTGTCATTTTTAGTGATTTGCCAGTGATCGATATAGAACACTAGATATTTAATCAAATGGCTTCTACAGAATTGTTTGGTTAGTGAAAACCATAAAATAGTAACATTAGCATTTCCGCTGGTAGATGTATGAGCGTGTGAGAAACATTTTGGCTGTGCATTTAATGCTGAACAGACCACTTCCAGGCTGCAAACGCTCGCTCGTCGTTTCTTCTTTTTTTTCTTTAAAGCGCCTCGATCGGAAACTGCGTGTTCTTCAATTTTCGTCGCAGTTATTGAAGTGTACTGGAATGTACTAGCGGTGGATTGTGTTCTCGTGAGTTTTACTGCAGAAATCAGTTGAAAATGGCCCTATTGTTGGATTCTTGTTCCACTGGTGATGGCGCACGTTGCACTATTTCGTCGTATTAGTACTCCTTCGTTAGCAACCTCGCAACACAATTATCTGCTTTTCCACCATTACAGGCGACGTGGTTCATGCACGTAGTTTTAAGTTCATGAAACGGTCATTTATTTCCATCGTGTCAAATGTCAGGACTCGTGCAAGGATTATTTCCTCTTACTTAGCCGGCGTAATGGTCGAAAATAATAGTTCGTGAAACGATGAATAGCTCGCTATAAAACACTTCGCACTGAGCGACTACTCCTTCCACAAAATTTAACCGTTGGAGCGGTCTCGACTACTCTCCTCAATAAAGTTTTAAACACTTTTCTCTTGCAACGTAAAAAAATATCACTCCCGCGGTTTCCCTCGGTTTTTCATCGGTAGCCAATGGCAAGATTCAGTTCCTGCTCTTATCTTTGAGTGTTCCATTGGTCAGCGTGGGTTTCGCCCCACTTTCGACCGTCAGGCGAAGACGTCACCAACGCGCCACGGTTAACTGAGCGGACCAAGCTGATGCAACGTTTCGGGTGTGGTACGTGGGCGTGGGATATGTTCGGCTACGGCTCAATATGTACAGGTGAGCCATGTACCTTTAGCATGTGCTGTAATTTTTAACAGATTAAAGTTATTGCAATTCTGTTTGATCGAATGTGCATTACGGCATGTAGTAGATGATGCATGTATTCGTTTCGACTTTATCACTTGAAGTTTAAGAGATACTGGGGTAACTGTGTTTTTTCAAATGGAACTATACATTTTTAATCTATCAGGGTGAATGTAAAAAGAATACCTCAATGATATACTTATTGTCATATGTTAGATAAGCATTTTTTGAGATTTTTTAAATTTGCGAATCATGTTTAATGTATATTTTAAATGTAACCGTCCACCAACCAATGTCACGCAGCACTCTCTTTGCTAGGACTTGCTCGGGGTGTTGCAATATCCAATAACCACGAGCAAAAATTCAAAATATCTCAAGAAAACACCTACCTAACATATACAATATCACTGGGTTCGTTTTTTCGCGTTCGTCATGATATACTATAGAAAAAAACATGTATAGTTCAATTTAAAAGAAAGAAAGAAAGGTTCCTAATATCTCAAAAAATACAAATGATAAAGTAGAAATGAATACATGTAAGAATTAGCCCCACTCCCTCATGCACTTTCGCGCTAATTGCATTGCAATAACTTCAATTGTTCAAAAACTGCAGAAGGTGCTAAAGTAATATGACTTACCCTGTGTGTGTGTGTGTATGTGTGTGTGTGTGTGTGTGTGTGTGTGTGTGTGTGTGTGTGTGTGTTATATCTGTAAGTTTTCTTTGCATGAATTATATTCTTCAATAGTTTTTAGAGTTTATCCCGTTACGCATGTATTAATTTTTATCCAACAGATGAATGGAAACAAATTGGACCGGGAGAGAATGATGGAAGGGTTTGGCGATGGTCCTCCTTGGAGGAACGAGGAGAATTTCAAGGCGGATCTCGAAACATGTGCACAGCTAGTGCGTAAGTAATTTATGTGGGTTATTAATAGTAATTTCTTAGGATTGATTGATTTATTGTTAGCGATTCGGGCCACGTCAACGGCTAAATTCATTAGTCCTGCAAATGTAGTGCATGTTTGGGTGGTGATCATCCCCTGCTGGATGGCGAGATCCGGCGCCGACCAGTCTTCGGCTAGCAGGTTTATCCCCATCCAGGTACTACCCACCAGCGGGGCACCACCCCAGAAAGGATAAGCACTAAGCTCCCGACATGTCTCCCGGTATGTGTGGTAGTGTAGTGCATGTTAGTGTAAGTATGTGTAAGGGGTGAGGATGTGACGAGGAAGAGAAAGGAAAGATCGTGCGTGGGCCGTGGCCCGTTTGTAAGGGTACTGCTCCGGCATTCGCCTGGTGTTGGTCTGAAAAACCACGTAAAACTGCCGTTCAGAACAGCCGGCCGCTATATTTCTCCTCCATACACTGATTTCGACCTAGCTGACAAGTTAGTGTCGCAAATCCTGCCACAGTCGGGACAACCGACGTCTTCGGGGTCAGAGGCACTATGGTTACATCAGTCGATACCCTGAGCCATCACTCCCGGTGAAGTTGCCTAGGGATTTATTTACCGCCCTGCTTGCTCCAACTCTCGCCCATCTTCCACCGCTACCCGATCACTGCGCCTGCTCAATCTGCCACCCACCCGTCATCCGACCTCTCCGCGGGTGCGTTAAGGTGGTAATGTGATATAGAATGTGATATACAAGTGATACATATTACTAATGATATCAATCCCGTTTCATACTAAAAGGTAGTATGTATACTTGGTAGAATGTTCGTTAGATCGACAACGGTGAAATACACCCAAAAATACTTTAAATAAAAGAAAATTTCCTGTACTTGAAGAACGCAAGAAAAAAATTGTCAGCTACCGCCCTAATTTTTTATCCAAATAATTTTAAATTAATACACACTCTTATGAAAAAACTTTAGCAGGAATAAGATTTTTTAAGGTATTTAAGAATTTTTAGGGTGAAAATACTCTCTTTAATTTTAATGTAGTCGATGGGGAATCCAAAAGGGGGTCCACTTTGCAGAAGGGGGGTAGATAATTTTATTTTTTATTTTGTTGATATTTTTATTAATAAAAATACCTAATGTTTTCACCTCGAAATACTTCGAAAATTTTTGGTGGCAAAAAGCAATTGGAACCATTTTTTGGTTGTTGCGTAATAAATTTTTAATTGTTGTTCTTGGCGCAAAAATAGTTATGTTTAATTTTAAAGATCATAAAATTCTCTACACATTTGCTTTTAAAATTATTTTTCTCCAGCAAATGGTAACAGAGCTACGACATTTTAATCTTTCACCGACTTCTCTTGTTAGTCGGGAAGTTGCCTCAAAATACTAATGGTCATTCTAATGTAGTATTATTGAACTCCTAAGGTCATTATCAACAAAAAGCGGTTAAATACTAATGTTTTAAATACTTTCTGAGCTTAAATTCGTTTTGAAAGTTCATGTACGAGTGGCAGTAGACCCATATTCCTCCAACTATCACAATTTACATTCCAAAAACCTAATTTTGTCTTATGGAAATCTTTGCATTATTATTATTATTATTATTATTATTATTATTATTACTATTATTATTATTACTATTATTATTATTATTATTAATTTTACTATTAATATTAGAATAATGTAATAATAACTGGAATGTTCTAATTTTTATAAAAGGGCATTAACATTATTATTTATAACAGATTTTGAAATCTTAAATCCCGGCCACAACACACAACTTTTATCGCTACTAATTGTGCTTCTTTGCTGCTATATCACTCGATTCACTCTCACCTTGTTTTAAATCAAAGTTAACAACTAACGATTAGGTATGTGTGTTGGTTTTTAGGTATGTATATGTAGGTGATGTATATGTGAGGACTGTTTGTACGAAGGTGAAGTGGTTGTGGTGAAACAAAAGGATGTGTGCTAATTCAAAACATGTACTAGTGGGACAATGTGACTGTATATCTACTTTGTCATGCAAAGTATTTTAATCCATAATTGATTATTGAATCAGCACGAAATGAAATTGAGCAGTCTCTACCAAGTATATCAACAGCATTTAGATCACATAATATAGCATTAAATGTCTCCTGAGTGGGAAAGAGGATTGAATTTATTGAATTTACTGAATTTATTGAATCTACTGAATTTATTGAATTGCAAAAAGTATTGTCCCATACGCACAGAACTTGTGTTCACAAAGTTATGAAGTTTTTCTTTATATCTATAATGAATGCTGCGGATAAGCGTCGATATGAATGAGATCAGCCAATGTTTGGCTTTACTGACGACGGCTTGGACGTAGAACAAAATAATCGAACAGGTTGCGAATTGCCATTATTTCTCCATTGGCATGGGAAGTGTTGGAGCATCCAATTAGATTACATCATGATCTGCATTGGCAAACATGAGTTGGCAGAATGCTTCATTATTTGGTTTTCATTATTTGTTTAACAGAACAGATGTTTCAAGTAATGAAGTTTTGAAGTATAATGAAACGAATCCACTAGCAAATAAGATATAAATAAGGAGCTTTGATCCAAAATTCTTGTATTCATATGAGCTAACCCCTGTCAAAAGGTAAGAGAATAATACTTCAAGTCTTGCTCCCGATACGACGGGAAGTGCCTACGATATACATTTCTTTCTTCCGAGAGTCAATTGCATCCTTCATCAGTTATTTTAAAAATTCTTGACTCAATAAAGGAAACCTATTTGGCACGGCCAATTCAACAATATATAAGAATTTTTTCTGGTAGGTATTCCTTTATTAGATAACATGTGAATAGGTCAAATTCTGTTTTAAAGACTCTGAGACTTGCATCTGCGTTAACATATTTCTTGTTTCGATACCAGAAGTCATTTATTATTTGGACACATGTCATAAATATACCATAGATGTTCTATTTCTTGTGTTATCAATATGTCTTCTCCATACTTTTGAATGAGGCACAATATTATACTGTGCGGTTATATGTCGTTGATCTCCCTGAAATTGCCCACAAATCATCACATAAGTAAGTGGTATTCATCAAAGTTGCGTTCAAGGTAAGAATGTAAAAGTTTTACTTCATGGTATCATCAACATTAATGACTAAGCGAAATCCCTATACTTTCTACTTTTTGGTTTGCACTATTCTTTTGTCAGAAATGGTGGTTTTTCCTTAGTAAAGTTCTCGTTAGTAAAGTGTGTTATTTGCTGATCTCATTCATAATGACGCTTTTCATCCGCATTGATTATTGATGGTTCCAAGGGAAACTTCAAACTTTTATGACCAATATCTCTTGTGGATAGGGCAGTGATTCTTGTGATTGTGAATAATTATAATATTAAAAAAATAAAATTATTAAATTAAATTAAAATAATAATATTAATAACAATAATTATTATTTTTATTACTACTATTCATTTGATTATAAAGAGAAGACATTTACGTTATATTATTCTATTCACATGCTTCTGATGGAAGAAAATCGTATTAGTTGCCAGAATGTAGGTATACTTTCACTCTCACCTGAACTTTCAAAAGCGATTTTAAACTTTGCAAGTAATAAAAACATTAATATTTAATCGCTTTTGATTTATAATGACCGCAAGAATTCAAAAATACTATGGAAGTGATCGGAAAATTTCTCGGCCTCACCCATGGATAGCAGAAGTACTCGAATGATTTTTTTACCGAAAAGTAACAAGTACAGCTTTCAGAAGGCTCCATTTAAAATTTCTGATAATTTCATCCAACGGTTGGCTGTTGGAAAATGTTTGAATCAGGAATTGTGCGTGTAATCATGGTAAAGGAGGATCTGAAGTATCGTGCAGTGATATAGTTCTTCCTTAAAAATTGTTTTATGCCGACCGAAATTCATTTCAGAATATTAAAGGTGTATGGTGACTCTTGACCTTCATTTTCTACCCTGAAGAATTTGACGGCAGAGTTTAAACAGGGCCGTGTCATCCACGATGATCCACGCGAAGGACGTTAAAAAAGTGCAACGACACGAGAAATTATCGAAAAAAATTACGAGATAGTTTGGAAGGTCGGCCTATGAAGATACATGAAATTGCAGAGAGAGTAGGTATTTTAGAGGAACGTGTAGGCCACATATTGAGCGAAGAATTGCACATGAGAAAGCTTTGCGCAAGATGGGCGACGCGGATGCTCATGGGAGATAAAAACGTATTCGTACAAAATTTTCTGAACAATGTTAATGACGTTTAGGAAAAATAAAAACGAAGCCAAACGCGCTGGTCAGCATTTTTTATCCAAAGAAGAGGCGTTTGCTTTAGACGAGTGATTATGCAGCTCTTTAATAAAAGCACAAAATAGATGGAAAAATGGCATTGGAACACCGGTGTATGAAGTAAATTAGTAGTGAGGGAGATTATGCTGAAAAATAAAAATATATTTGAACATCTCCATTTTTATTTTCCCTATCAGGCCGAGAAATTTAAAGACCACCCTCGTACATTAGAGAGACTATTAGTAATTTTGGGCAACTTCTGATTATAAAGGAAAATGTTGTGAAATTTTATAATTCCATATCTCTGTCACTGTTTGTTAGCAAGAAATAATATACAAAGCAAATTTGTACAGATTTGTAAGACCTTCAAAATTGTACATAACTATTTTTGCACTAAGATCTAACATTAAAAATGTTATTACTCCAAATCCAAAAAATACCCTAAATTATTTTGTTTTTTTGGCTACCGAAATTTTCAGGAAATATTTCGAGGTTGAAAAATGAGGTTTTTGTTACTAATAAAAATTTAAATAAAACAAAAACAAATATTCTACCTCACCTTTTTCTGGGCCAACTGACTTCTCGACTGCACTACTATTCAATAAGTAGTAACTATTTTAGGAATCAAATGGAGTTCAACGTAACATACATGGCCAGACATTCTGAGGCGTAATTAATAAAAAAAATGCTGCGATATTCATCGGAATCCGAAGTATTGGCTCTCTGCCTTAGAGTTATGTTGTAGAAATGATGCTATTGTCATCATTATTTCTCTTGAAGTATGAGATAAAACCACCCTTACTGAAAGTTTTGAACCAAACACAACCACAGACTATTTGAGGATAATTCACTTTTAGTGTAATCAATGTGAACGAAATTCATCATAGAAAGCAAAGTACGGGTGACGAAGCCCACGTAAAACCTATTACGAATTGCCGACCAATGAAAGTGTAAAATCATGCGATAAACTAAATGGATATATAAACATTGTCTTCCTAGAACAACTATGAAATGGTTATCTTTTAACTGTTTACACATATTTATTTAAATGCTCCGCTCACATTAGGCTATACTAAAAATTTGAAAGCGGTGAGCCCGGAAGGGGCCGTTAAAGAATGTATTTCTGTATTTTGTGTTTCAGAGATCAGGCATTATTATTGTAACCAACAATTTTATTTTCTCTCCCAAAACTAATAAAACTATTCCCGTTTTAAAATGAAAAAAAAAAAACATTACGGTGAAGCAGTATTGTGAGGCAAAGTGCTACAATCGTGTAGAACAGGTATGTAATAACTGTTTCTAAAAATAAATATAACGATTATAAAATAAATTAAACGAATATATAATGATCGTCACTAAACCATAGGCACCAGTTAGAGTATGATAAACTTATTTAATATTATCTTCGGCAATTTTTAAGACAATTTCATTTTTTTCTCATTTTATTTTCACATTTTTATTATAAAAACATTGTTAAAGTGAACAATGTGATTTGATATTATGCTATCTCATCATTAGCTTCTAAAAATTAATCAATATTGAAAACAAATTTTCTTCCACTAGCAATGATTTTCAAAACTTTTTACATTCTAGAACATAAATTCGTACACATTATAAAAGATATATAATATTCTCAGAATAAAAAATGCTTGTTTGGGGCTATTAAAACAAAAATCATGGAAAACTGCTGTAACAGCACAAAATATCTTGTGCATATCGCATGTATTCTACATGCCAAAACACGTTCAAGTCTGAAGAATATATTCCACCCTTATATTTCGAGAATGACATTTCTATCAATTTGATAATTGTTATCTCTTTTCCAGCGTTACCCGACCCTTGTGAATCTGCCTACGAGTATTACAAGTGTTTAGTTCCTGCCTTCGGAGGTAAGTGTAAATAATTGTCCTTTTTAAAAATTTAGTAATTACTTTGGTGGGAATTATAACAACGCTGTTTTTTTTAAATGCGAAGAAATACTCTTTGATGGAAGTCAGAGTTAGTGAAGCCCATAGAGAGATGCATTACATTCAAACCCAAACTAAATTACTATGTGGGATATTCTGCAGTATACACACAATGGGTGAACCGTCAGACGCTTAAGCATGATTTGAAAATGTATTAGCGGACGAGGAAACGGCTGGGTCCCTTTGGAACAATCTGCCGTTTAACCCTTAGGATCTGAAATTATTTTTCTTAATAATTTCAAAAAAATATCATTTTTATGTTGTTTGTATGTCTAAAGATTGGCGGGAAAATATTTTTTAAAATTTGGCGTTTCTAGATTCAGCGTGGACTTCCGCACGATCGTGAGGGTTAGCTAGTAATCACTTCAGAATTTCTAAAACGAAACTAATGAATCATTGTTTAAAAGAAAAGTATAATAGAATTTTATCATAAATTTTATCATAAAAATGAACCAATTTTTTATCAAAGAATATTAACTTTGAAAAACGTTTAAAAATTGTTTCATAATAAAAATTAATAAGCAATGCACCTTACATTGTTTGAAAAAAATATATCAGGAAAAAGCATTGTTTAACAAAAACTAACTTACTTTTACAAGAAAATCTTTAAAATAATATTTCCTGATCAACATAAAAAAACATTGAGCTTTACATTGTTTAAGAATATAATACAAAATAAGCACTTATAAAATATAAATTAACTGGTTTTTCACATGAAAATCTTTCAAACATTTTGTTTCGTGAAGAACTTAAATAATCAATCCACTTTCACAGTGCATTTTTGAACGGCTCGTGCAACTATTTACCGACATCTTTAAAAAAATATTCACACAGACGTTACTACTTCACAGAATTCCAGTAGCTCTTAACGCCGAACCATCACTATCGTGATAGTTGCCAAATACACTCCTATATATTAGTAAAAATTAATTCAACAAACCAAAATTTTAAGGTAAAACCCTTCTTTAGTATATTAAATATAAAACTAAATGTAAACAATCATCTATAATTTGTGAAGTACGTAATTAAAAAAACAAAGAAATGCCCAATGTTTCTCACACAGCCACGTGTAATTGGAATTCGAAAACAAACTGGATCTGAGATCTAAAAGTGCGATGAAAATGCAGTCTAGCGGTGCAATATGCAACTACTACCATTCACAAAACCCTCACAATCGTTGTGCGTCGGGCTCAACACCAGGCTCAATAAAACTTCGAAAGGCAGAACCATCATGGTCGTGAGGGTCAAGGCTTAAAGGGCTAAGAGAAGGGCGCGAGCTTGGTTGGTTAGACAGTTTGTCAGCAGAGAGAAGGAGAAGGAGGGCGAGCGACGAACGAGACGGTATATGTCAGGAGAGTGATTAGGAAGTGTAGTAACTAGACATCCGTTGTTTAGGCACTAACACATCGTCACTGGCACTGAAAATGTCAAGAATAACGAGGAAAAAGGCACTGTCAAAAATCATACACAATAAAAAGGGAAAATTGTATTTTTTAAACATACATATACAAAACTAGTTCGTACATTTTAATGTAAAACTAGATTTACATATTTACAACTCTTCTACATTTTATTCTTAATAGTTTTCATTAACAGTAATATTTACATATTACCGTTAACTTTAAAAGAACCACAATTTCAAATTTACGATGACTGGGAGACAAAATCAGTTTGAATCCGGAGAAGGATATCTGAGCGATGTGACTGGCACACATTTTAGCACTCCAACACCAGCTAAATGAAACCTTCTGGGCATTTATACTTATTTCCACTTACAATTTTGGTTCCCTCGGTGTTTTGTCAATCAACCACGTTATCAGATCATGGCTGGTCTTTATGAAAAAGGAAAATGAAGCAAAACCAGTTGGTATACTTTCAGGAATTCTCTCGTAATTTTAAATTTCAAGACGTGAATTGAAAGTTTCGTAATGAATGGGCACGTTGGACTATAGCCGATGCTAAAATACGTTGGCCATTTATGCTAAAGTAAAGAAAAATAATCATTATAAAACTTCGTCATATGTGATCATTTGTCATGGTTCGTCCACATATATTATTAGCCTTTAAATAAGTTCTCTAGAAATAAATAGGCATTTCCCTAAACATCCGATGTCCAGGAATAACAAGAGCATTAAAGGTTTAAAATATATTAAATTGTATGAGAGTGGATTGTGTCGATTAGAGTCTGTATAACGAAGGTGGACAAGACGGAAAAACCGAGAAGTGAATCCACGAACGATCCAATCAGATAAATGGAAGTTGGAGACGTTGTTTGGATACGGCTTTAAAGATTTAATTATAACTAGACGTCTGAGTGAGAGTAAACAGTAGATGTGAAGGAATGTTTAGTATTGATGTAAGAACTTTTTGAACATAACAACATTTTTATTCTGAATTTTATTTGTATTTATCAGTTTCATTTAATGTATTAGGCAATGTTAGCCAAAGGTTTTTTTAAAATTCATATTATTTTTTTCTATAAAGTTACTTCTTGTCATATTTTTTTGGGATGATAATTGACTGTATTCAAATACACAAAACATTTTGTATGAAGGTACTCAAATTACGTGGTTCCTAATGCCAAGGTATTAAATGGAAAAAGAAAAATAATTTTAGATGGACAGATAGTCCGTGCGCAAATTTTGTAGCGTTAAGTAGTACATTATGTATCACTTATCTCTAGTCTGTGTTTATTCTTTTGTTTCAGCTCGTGGAGTTTTGAAGATGGTAATTTTTCAAGACGAAAAAGTGTGGCATTAGGATTATACATCGGTGTTTGTAGCCAATTGAAAAGAAATTAAAGAAACTTCCTCCTTTCTTGAGCTCATAAAATCTGAAATACAAAGCACATTTTTTCTCGAATTAGAACTAAGGATTCCCTAGTATTTTAATTAGTGCTACGATTTATACGTAACAAGTAGCGAAATATGTAGCGTCACCCTTGGAAAAAAATCCTCTTCGGTTATAATAATTTTTGAGAATGAAATTCTATGTTTTTGCTATTAATTCGTCACTGTCTAGTTTCTTTTTCTTTGTTTTAACCACATTTTCTTTTGTGATTATAGCTTGCCTTTAAAGATTGAAACTTACTATATACAATCCACTAACTAGTCATAAACCACTAACTACAAACTACTAACGTAGTGAAACCACTAATCAAAGTAAAAAGCTCAAAATTCATAAATCTCTAATATCAAGAACCTTGGTCTTCATCGGGTCTCAAATATATAATAAATTACCATTAGCTCTGAAAAATAGTAAGACCTTAAATATTTTCAAACTCAAGATAAAGATTTAGATTTTAAAATATGATAATCATATAAACAAGTTACCTGAAATATTCCAATTCAAAGTTTTTACTGTGTAAATTAAATATAAATTCATTTATGGAAATATATATTTTGTCTAAGTAAATATACATATCATCACTGTAAATTTTCACTTATTGTATGATTTAAAGCTAGCATTTGTTAGTTTCTATGTTAATAATAATAATAATAATAATAATAATAATAATAATAATAATAATAATAATAATAACTAGTGAGAACCCGTCAAAATTTGACGGTGAGGTTTGAGATAAATGTAAAATACTGTGCCCAGACTAATGTTCACAATATGTTACATTGTTTGAATCATCAGGTTATAACGAAGATATTCTGTGATGTGTAGTTCCCAAAATTTTGAACACGCATGGTCCATGACCAGGTGGCAATGCAAAATGGCTCACATATTCCAATACACGAAATGACACAAAAGAAAAAGCACTATTTTACTGACGGATATTATTTCTAAAGTTTTTTGATTTGTCAGCATCTATAAACAAATTTGATTACTTCTGACATATTGCTCGAAGGAAAACTTATTTTCCCATTAAGCATTCCCATTAAGCCAAATTTTATTTTTCCAGAGGAAACACGTTTGCAGAATTTCTCTCGCATTGGAAGTACAAAGCAGAACAAAACTGATATTTTCTGCGCTGTCTTTCGCATTATCTGCGTCCAGTTAATGTACGTTTGCGTCTTTTGGAGCGCGTGGGCAACGATTCGGAACAACTTCACTACTTCAGTACAACCGAGCAAAACCCACAATCCGAATGTTCTCAATAAAATACATCACAAAAGCAAATACATGCAAACTGTCAACGCCACAATGCAATTACATTGAAACAAAACCGTGACGAATTGTAAACAAATCTCAACAATCAAAACAAAACATCAAGCAGCGTGGACTCACATCTAGCGTTTCATATAATCGATTTTGAAACAGTCACCCTTTGGAAGAAAACAATTGACTACTGATAAACGTACTATTAAAGAATGATTTAATTCATTAATTTACACCGTAAATGTTGGTGAATTAACACAAACAATATCTGATAACACATGTAGAGATCACATTCTTTCATGTAAAGGAAAAAATACAACAATAGGTTCAGTAGAAGCTCTAAACGAAGCCATGGCAGAATACCTTATTTTTTTAAATATATAGATAATAATGCCTTTATTGATATGGCGAGGCTCGGGCCATCAGGCCCGCTCTTCCGCCTAACCTAAATGTATGTTCACAAAACATTATATTGTTAAAAATTAAAAAATAAGAATATTGTGAAAAAAACATATACGTGTATAAACCATCAAATGGATGCGGGATGCGTGACTATGCGGCCCGTCGTGTAATGGATTTTGGGTCGTTATCACCACCTATGAGCTATTTTTTTTCCTAGGGTATTTATCCAGCCGACAGCCGGTTGCCCTTTACGTCCCGAAGGGACGCATATTCGACCATACACTAGACAAACACTTGCGGGCTTCTCTGATCTGGGGTCAGCAGAACGCGAGGCCCTCCGCGACAACACACACAGAAAGTCAAGGGACAAACAGCCATGCCCAAGGCGGGACTCGAACCCGCGACCCTTCGGACCGAAGCGCTGAGTCGGTACTCGCTCTTAGCAACCTCAGCCATCCAGGTCGGCGCTATTTATATATATAAAACAAATATATTTTTCTTACTTCGTGGGCAGGTATGCTAGCACCAAATTAAAGTATACGTCTCAATTAGATAAAAATGCTCATCTTACTAAATGTAACATCTTTTTGTTGTATCATTTGTGTTATTGAAAATTGCTTCATGCAACTCTAATACTTCTTTATGTTGACCTTGAGGTCACAGAACCATGAAGCGCTCATTATATACTTATTGATGCGTAAATAATAATCTTTGTATAGTAAGACAAATGTACTTCAATGTTCTAATTAACATGCGAAATGCCCACAACTTTCGTCGCGTACGGACACAACACGCCTGTCACCACCTAATTGCCTACAATATGGCAACCTTCAACTTGTAACGCTATACAAGACAGCCCTTATCAGATTAGATTTATTATTACCTCTGCAATAAAATTAAAGTGCGAGAACATTCCAGAAGAATATCTTCACTTTACATTTATAAAACCTTTATTGATGAACAATAAAATACTATTTAAAATAATGTATAATTTCATCGCCGAAGCATTCCCAGCATTCCCTCACTGCACTATATTAAAATGAATTGGGTTGGTTGGTGATTCCGGGGGTTTAGATCAGGTTATTAGTCCAATAAATATACCGGGAGCGGTAGCTCAGTGCATCAACTGATGTCACTGCAGTACCTCTGACCGGGAGGTCCTAGGTTCGAGTCCTTATGGCGGCAGGATTTTCGACAGTAGCTTTTCAGCTAGGTCGAATTCAGTCGCTTTCTGTAGGAGAATTCCAGTGGCCGGCTGCTTTGATCGGTAGTTTTCCGTGGTTTCTCTGATCAACACCAGGCGAATGCCGGAGCAGTACCCTATCAAACAGGCCACTGACCGCGCGCGATCTGTCCTTCCCATGCCTTTTCCTATCCTCTCCCCTTACACACACACTTACACTAACATGCACTACACTACCACATATCCCGGGAGACTGGTCAGGAGCTTAGAGATGTCCCGGCTGGGGCGGTGCCCCGCTGGTGGGAGAGTCCTGCTTAGGGGGAAACCCCACTAGCCGACGGTAGGTCGATGCCAGATCTGGCCATCCAGCTGGGGAAGATCACCGCCATTTCCCAAGAAAAAAACATGCTCTACACTAACAGGACTAATGACCAGAACAGTTGACGCGCCCGGAAACCTGAATAAATCAATCAATCCAATAAATGTAGTGCATGTTTTTCCCTTGGGAGATGGCGGCGATCTTCCCCCACTGGATAGTGAGATCCGGTGCCGACCTACCGTCAGCTGGCGTGGTTTCCCCCTAACCAAGACTCTTGTCACCAGCGGGGAACCGCCCCAGGACATTGCCTAAACTCCCGACCGGTCTCCCGGAGTATGTGGTAGTGTAGTGCATGTTAGTGTGTGTGTAAGGGGAGAGGATAGAACAAGGTAGAGGCAGGCATTCGCTCCGGCACTCGCCTGGTGTTGATCAGAGGAACCACGGAAAACTAGCGATCAGAGCAGCCGGCCGCCAGAATTCGCCTAGGACCTGCCGGTCAGAGGCGCTGCAGTGACATCAGTTGATGTTT
>BLKR01016123.1:0-36232 GCA_011170035.1 Teleogryllus occipitalis | reverse complement strand
CAATTTTGGTCGGCGCGGTGTGGAAGATAGAATTTTGAACGACATTTTTTCTGAGGGAGAGGGTACATGACTAAAGGCAAACTCGGTTCTCCTTTCGAAAATATATGATCCTCATTGAATCATAGACGTTATTTCGCAGTGATATCACTATCACTCTCCCAGAATCATGTCTACTGCAACTAACATGTCCACCACCACCATTGAAGTCGGAAACACTACCAATGTACGCACAATTAGTGTCAGCCATATTGGTGTATTCGTGATGTTTTGAAACATTACTTTTAGGCAAACGAGTATCGATTTTTTTTAATTCCTGAAAGCCATCATCGTCGGATACATAGCATGACAGCATCGGCAACTATTTATTAATATTACCATAACAAAGTACAATATGGTACTGTTTGAACCCGCACATTAGATATTCCTTAATATTATTTATTAATATTCCTTAACATTTTTTATTAATTCTCATTCATCTTATTACCAGTGTGCGGGAACTGAAATCGTGTAGTAAAATTTTAGTATCTTTAAACGGTCTTTTAGCCTTTTATTCTGTCCATGCTACTCCTCCCTTCTCATTCCTAAGGGAACCGTTCCGTCGCCTTTCCACATTTCTCTTGTACCAGCCGGGATGGAAGCCTGCGCATCTCTACCTGCCAGAGATAGCCCGTAGACCCATCTTGTTTGCACAGAGTCGATTATGGGAGAGTGTACATGCCGGTTGGAAGAAAAAAGCTTGAAACATGATATACGACGATATAAAAACCCACCTTACTACGGCACAAAAACCGGGAGCGGTAGCTCAGTGCATAAACTGATGTCACTGCAGCGCCTCTGACCAATAGGTCCTAGGCTCGAGTCCTGTCGGCGGCAGGATTTTCGACACTAGCTTTTCAGCTAGGTCGAATTCAGTCGCTGCCTGGAGGAGAATTCTAGCGGCCGGCTGCTCTGATCGGTAGTTTTCCGTGGTTTCTCCAATCAATTCCAGGCGAATGCTGGAGCAGTACCCTAATAAACGGGCTACGGACCGCGCGCGATCTGTCCATCCTAATCCTTGTCCTATCCTCTCCCATTACACACACACACTAACGTGCACTATACTACCACATATTCCAGGAGACCGGTCGGGAGCTTAGAGCTTGTCCCGACTGGGGCGGTGCCCCGTTGGTGGGAGAGTCCTGGTTAGGGGGAAAGCCCACTAGCCGGCGGTAGGTCGGCGCCGGATCTCGCCATCCAGCGGGGGAAGATTACCACCATCTCCCGAGAGAAAAACATGCACTACACTAACGGGAATAATGACCAAATCAGTTGACGCGCCCGGAAACACGAAAAAACTAAACCAAACAGTACAAAAGTAACAAAACATCCATCCCCCAGTAGGAATTCGAACCTGCAACTCTTCAAGCTGAGATAGTTATTAGCTACCACCTTAACGATTTCAGCTACGCTGATCAGCTATTACTTTTTAATATTCTTACAATATTCGCCCATGCCGAACATGCCCCCACGCGCAATCTTTCGCTTCCACCTGTGTGAACAGCATCTGCAGCAGTCTCCCACGCGGCAGCCGCCCCTGCGAGTGCAGCGGTCGCAATTCATCGCTCTGCCGGCGGGGGCGGCGGCGGGGGCGGCGGCGGGGGCGGCGGCGGCGGGGGCGGCGGCGGGGGCGGCGGCGGGGGCGGGGGCGGCGGTGGCGGCGGGGCGGCGGTGCGTTGGCGCCGGTGACCGGGCGGGGGCGGTGGCGGTGGCGGCGGCGGGGGCGGCGGCGGGCGGCGGCGGGGCGGCGGCGGGGGCGGCGGCGGGGGCGGCGGCGGGGGCGGCGGCGGGGGCGGCGGCGGGGGCGGCGGCGGGGGCGGCGGCGGGGGCGGCGGCGGGGGCGGCGGCGGGGGCGGCGCGCATCGATTTCAGATCGCGGGGGCGGCACAATGCCGGGGAAGATTGCCTGCATACCCCGGACCCACCTCGCCGCCCCATCCAGCGGCCTGTGTCAACGGGGTGGGTCGCCGCAGCTGGCACATTTTTAGGGGCGATGCCGTCCACATTTAAAAAGGAAATGCTTATGGATCAATCTTCATGGATACACGTTTACTTGGAATGAATATGATTTGTAATGTAGAGAAGGGAGTTTAAGTTGTCAAATTAACGCCGAAGTAGTAATCACGATCGTTGTTTGATTGGGATGAGCCTTATCTCACGGGTTAATACGATTCCTTTCCACATTAGGGTGGCAGCGTGTAATCCTGGCCACCTCACGTCGTGTACACTAGTGCTGCGACATCATTAGGCTTGGTCGTTTAGACACCAAAACCTCCCATTTTAGTCACTGGGATCATGAGGCTCTTAAAAGGCACAAATATGCTTCATAGTTTTCTTAAATAGGAAAAATACGTTCACTTTAATGAAAATAACTTTTCACAATATTTTTTCAAACTGTTTTATTGGCCTCTTTATTGGCACTGTTATTTAAAGTTTTTGTCGCACGAAATCTGGAAGCAATGAGAAGTGTGGTGCACTGCAGGTCTTAATAAATAATTTTGAATTTTAATAGTAAAATATATATTTGTCTAAAATTCCTTTGTGTAATACTCATTAATTTAAAATCAGTATTATCAGTATCCATTAAATCATTCATGTATTTCAGGTTTGGAACCAGTGAAATACAGATAAATTTTATCAAGGTTTCAAGGCGTGTTGTACGTGCCGGCGCCAACTTCTCCTCCACCTCCGTCATCGTCTCCGCCTCCACCTGCCTCTCGAGTGAATTTGTATCTCGAAAAGCGCCCCACTTGCGTTTCCTCGTCGGGTGACTACAAGAGCTCAAGTCTCAGGTAGTACAAACCGCCTCCGCCCACCGTCGCCCCTCGGATGCCGTAGATGTAGCGGCATTCGCGTCTGCTGCAACAGCGAAATCGAAGGGGCGCGTTCGCGGCAACTTGCGATCGTGTTGTGTTCCCACCGCGGGAGACTCCGCGTCCGCATCTTCTGGGCTCTCGCGGCGCCTCAGCGCTACCCTGCCCCCCTCCATCCCCCATCACGGGCTGGCTCAGCAGCGGCAGACTACACAGCGGGATGGTGAAGGAAGTCAATTCCCTCCAAGCTCCCTGTTCAGACATTTCTTTTTTTTTTAAGAAAACAGCAAAATTATTTTAACCTAAATCAGTGCATGTTCGTCACCACACCGAGCCGAAGGAGGACCTCCTTTAACAATTGTATTTATGTTGGTAGCAATTAAATTACTAGGAAGCAAGTAAAGGAGACAATACATCCAGGATCTACGAGTATTATGATTGTGGTGAGTACGCACTTTACATTTTCTTTTGTTACAAGCTGCAACTCATGCTACCAACATAATTTATGTTGGTAGCCACCAACAATGTGACACTGCGAAGAGACTTTTCGGGCGCTCTTTATTGATAATAATTCGTCACGTTGCCCGACCCTTAAAATAAGTTTTGGTCCGACCCTTATGTGTACTGTTAACATAACAGCAAAATTGTCTGGTTAGTTAGGCATTTTTTTATATTAACCCTAATTAAACCAAATAAAGCTTACGTGAAAAATTATTGACGAATATTATTACGCTAAATGAAAAGGCCGGCATCCCGTGCCAATTGAATTTCTACATTAATTACTTCATGAAGCGCAATCATAACCCAGTCTCAAGTGTGGGAAAAGATTCCGAGGAGAAATTAATGGAAATATTCGGTCTTTAATTTTGAATAGTGATAGTACCTCCTCCCTCGAAACGCCCTTCAATAATGAGCAAGTAGAAAATTTATTCTCATATTGGCTCGTGCATGTATTTTGTAGAAAATGTGTAAGTATGGTAAGAATATTTTAACCACCAACCACTGGAAAGCTACAATGAAGAAGAGCAACAAATAAGCAGAAACATAAAAACAATCATTCGGCAAATATAATCACACTTCTCAGAAAAAATTGTGAGTTCCAGATACTGATAAGGGATATATACTAAATAATTATTACAAATGAAATCAAGAGTTCTTTTCTTGGCCATTAAACTCTTGAATCCTTGCTGTGAACTGCAAAATATTTTATTCTGCGGAAAGTCTCGCTTTGAATTTGCATGTTTCCTCACAATCTGAGCCGAAATGTCGACACATGCTGAAATGATACATGTCGCAGCTGTTCGCGTGATTAAGTTTCGCGTGGAATTTTCTGAGGAAGTGGGTATATCTGCCTTGACTTGGAGCTGTGCCATCGCGTCACCAGCCCCCGGAGCCACCTTTAGAAAGCAGCACGTTTGGCTCACAAATGCGTACGCGCTTGATTCAAGTTTCTTCAGCACACGAAAAAATCTTTCCAAGGAAGACATAGTTATTGAAGTCGGTGCACTAAATAGTTTTTGAAATGGTCGTTTATTATTTCACTTATAATGCATTGTGCATTCAGGATTATATGCACTTTGCCTTTGCGAGTCTTTTTATGAGCCTTGTTTCAAATGGTTTGTGAATTCAGAGACTGAGTTAATGTTGGTAGCTTCTTCGTATTTCACATGTACTTTATGGAATAGTATTCCTTCTTGGAATTGGCACTGGTTACATTGAGCTATAATTGCCTAAATTGAGATAATTTCAGTTATTTGAAATATCATAAACTTTACCCGTTAACTTTACATACATTGTGCGAATCAATAAAGGTTCTAAACATCGTAAAATTTAATTAGTTGTTTTCAACAGAGATGAGAAAGATTTACCCATGAATTCTACAGTCACTCCAGCTAAATGCCAATGCGCATTATTATTAATTGTTTTTCTACTAAAACCAATAGATATATTTTTCTTATTCTGGTTTGTTACAAACATTGGATGACATATAACACTAAACAAAAACTGAAGAACTCGATACGTATACCTAAATTGAATTCTGCGAATTTTTTTTTAAGAATTAAATGGGTCATTGTCCATATGCAGTGGAGTTAATCAATAATACACTTCCAATTCCAATTGAAAATGATTTAAAGAAAATATAAAAATTAAAAAAAATATTTATGTTTAATACAAAATTGTCTTTTTAATCGTTGTTTAAGAATTTTCCCAATCAAAGTCATAATTAACGTGAATCTTCTGGCTATTTCATTTCGTAACATCGACCAAATGCGCCAAATGAGATTTGGAAGAACACGGAAATAATAATTTTAGGAAAATTCAGTAATGCGTGTTCTTAGACGTATTCGGAGATTGAAGTAGAAGTTTCTTTCCGTGAACGTGTGTCTCGTTTATTAAATCGGCGAGCGAAGTTCCACGTCCAGGTGTATGCACTCTCCGGAAGACAAACCCGTACTTCAACCGGGGCGCCGTCTGCTTGGGCCGACACTGCCTCCCGCGGTGATAGAACCAGATTGAAAGTGGTTTTCGATTACTTTCGTCGGTCAATTCCAGGTGGGTCTCGAGCTCCTTGGCTGTCAGGCCGGTTTCTAATTTAGAGGTCGTCCAACTCTTTTCTTTCGAGACCTACGCCCGCCCTGGGCGCATTCATTATGCATCCCGCCGTCGCAACCGGCGCAACTTTTGCCATCGCGGGCGAGAGCAGCTGGACGGCCCGCGGAGTGCGGCCCAATCGATAATCAATACGCCGGTTGATGATTCGCCTGGAGTAAACAACGGCTATACAAATTAATCGCTAATGTTATAACAGGAGAAATTGCGCCGTGCATCGGGCTCCGTCACCCGCCATTTCGGCCGGCCGGCGGTATGTGTGCCCGGGTCGCGACCGCCCGTGGCCACCCATGCAATCGCGTCCCGCATGATTAGCCGGCAGTTAGAGGCGAGCGTTGCGTAGGCGGAGTGACTCGCATACTGGTTCAGGTTTGATTTATGGCTTCGCTGTCTATAATGGCCGCCGTCTCCCGTGCATAACACAGTGTGCTCATTCATTGCGCAGTAATGGGTATCTGTAATGTATATCTCTCAACAGTTCACTTATGAGGTCATGAGTATTTCAATCGCACACTCACCAATGATTCTAATCTTTTTAGAAATGTAAGCGTATTGTTCGTTGATTATGTTGTCATCTGAAGTTTTGCCCTTCCCAATTCCCTTCAGCTTTGAGACAGTTGAGATTCTAGTGCTTTATTATATCATCAATTAACGGATGAGAGAAAAAAATCATGAAGAATTACTCTCTGCTTTATTTTAAGTGTATATTTACTTATTTCATAAATATTCTACAATTTCAATGTTCTTTTTAAAGGGCCCTTACATTCATATGGACTAACGAAGCTAATTCACCACGAGTGATTGGCGTCTGAAACTAAACTTTTGGCGCACTTGTCAAAGGAAAGACACACTGACAAAGATAGACGTTTAAAACAGAGTTTCGATGTCCTGTCTCAACATCTAGACATACGAGTGGCAGACGCGTGTTGAGAAAGTCTGAACTGAAGAGCAGTAGTGTTACGTCATATTAAGAGGTTTTAAATTCTGAAGCCGCGAATTTTCATCCAACATTTTTCCATTCAAAAATATTATTACATGTTTTTTACGTAAGAATATGTGGTCGTATGGAAATTAACTTTTCTACAAATTTGATACCTTTCTCAGGCTTGCTCTGAATCTCAACACAAATCTTTCAACTCGTAAATGTTAACCAAAATTATCTTATTTGACGTCTGTGTTTCCAAACCCGCGCAATAAGTCAATATGAAACATTTTAGATTATCTTTTAGAATTTAATTGTTTTATTATTAAATGATAGTGAAAATGACTTTTTTTGCTTGCAATAATCAAAATAAAAATACACATTTTAAACTCTGTTTGCGTTTGTCGTGTAATATCAACTCAAATAATTAATTATTTTAATTCTCGTAAAAACACTTGCTTTATACCGAATTTCATTCATTTTCTGAGATTCACGGTTATGTATGTGGAAAAATTAACCAATCCATCTTTCTTTTTTTGTACAAAACGGAAAAATCATTATACAAAAAGTTTGTGCATTAAGGAAAAAACAAATTGCGTCATCGATTGTTTAAAGTAGAGTTCTGTAGATGCTTCTGCAGGAGAGGCCCAGCGCCTGAAGGAGACGCCGAAGAGCGAAGAGCGTCCCTTGCATTCGAGGCACCAACCGCCGGAGGAGGAAGAGCACTTTGCTCTGCGCCGCTTCTCCCTTCTCTCTTCATTCCACTCCGCCCCGCGCCCCCCCCCCCTGTCTCCCCCCCCCCCACTCCAGCTGTCTCCGCGCCGAAGATCGATGTGAGAAGTATTCTGCGCGAAAATTCCGAAGCCCCGAGGGAGCGCGCGGTGATTAGGGTTATCAGAGGATATGAAATTAGACTCGGATTACGACTGTTCAGTCATCGGATCCTTTAACGCAAGAGAACGAATGCGCCCCTCAAGCGATAGTTTACGCTAGAACATGTCCAATGCAGTTTCTCTTAAAGGAACTCGTGATCGGATACACGTGATCGACAGTAAAAGCGGTTAAAACGAAACTTTTCATAAATGATGTGGAATATTTTCAAGGATTATTTTTTGAAGGAAGCAAAGCCAAAACCGACATTAAATGTGCATACTTTTTTTCTGAATTCTTACAAAATGACGTTTTCACTTAACAGTTCATTTCGGTGATATGTAATAAAATACGAGTATAACTTCTTCCTGAATGATGGGAATCGGGTGACAAAAAGTGCAGAAAGTAGTAGTTGCGGAACAATAGCCAACAATATCCATAAATGGGCAGTAATGGAGAATAATGGCTAAAGCGCACTGTAATGACCAACAATGTACTACATAAATGCGCAACGATGGGCGTTCTTTGCACCATGCGTGAGAAATGGGAGGCAGGCGCCCGGTTAAATGTGCCCGGTTAATATGATCCGATTAACAGTGCGGCCTCTGTAAATGGTGAGTAAAGAAAAGCTTCGAAAAGTGAACAAGTTCAAATTACTCGTTTAACAATAATTTTAATATATTAACAATATCTAACAATAATAAATTAACAATATATTTGCATAAAATAAAAAAAAATTAATATCACACGTTTCTGTAGTAATAAATAATAATATTGGGAGTACTGATTTAAAGGTAACGCCACAAAATTTGTCTTTTGGACGAGGTTTCTTAGGTTCTTTTGTGTGAGAGACATGCAAGGTGGATTAATCACTTACGGGATTTCTAGGAAGTCGTAGTGCGATGATGTAAACAAATCATTCTTAATAATTAACCCCTTAACCCCTAAATACGTCTCAAACTTGTGAGTCACAGGCTCTAATTTTTCACTTAATTTTCTCGTGTCTCGTTTGAAAAAAAATAAAAAGGGCTGTTTGTCATTTCCTGGTAACAAACCAGGAACTCAATTTACAAGTGATATGTTTGGCAAAATGAAAATAATCTTCTGTGTTTTAATGAACGAATTTCCTGTTGATTCATGCCTTCTGGAGAGTACTGTGCAGATGCAGAACAATTTCCTTTCCACTCCGCTGATACTTTGTATTCATTTAATACTACAGACCTCGCGTTCAAAACATTTATGTCGTACGTTAAAGCAGTTGTTTAAACCGAAATTATATTCCTTTGAATTCAATTTTGTCTTCTCCACGAAATATATTTTTTTTTAATTTTAGTGAATTTACATTCTTTAATTAAAAAGAGCATGACACAATTAAAGGGAATGAGAGACATTCAAATGTTTTTTAATTAATTCGCCCGCAATAGAAAAATTGAATAGTATTAGAGAATATTTTGTTTAACTGGTTCTATTATATTAGGACCCATTGTCTTATATGAAAATTCTTGCTTTCTCTTTTTCTTTCTTTCTTTCTTTCTTTCTTTCTTTCTTTCTTTCTTTCTTTCTTTCTTTCTTTCTTTCTTTCTTTCTTTCTTTCTTTCTTTCTTTCTTTCTTTCTTTCTTTCTTTCATATGCAATCTGTGGAAATGTTTAAAATATAAAGAACGTCCATAAAGTTTGTAATCGTTTGTGACTATTACCAATATTGTAACTCGAAACTCAAAAATATCAATACGAATGCAGAAAAATATTACCATGTAGGTAAAGTAATGTAATCAACCTAAAGATTTGAAATACGGTAAAGGCGACTCTGTTTTCCCAGAAACCATTGCCGAATTCTGATCTAGAAACTACTAATCGGTGTTATACAGAATAGCGTATTAATATTTTAATTCAAGTACTGTTGTTATTTAATTACCAGAAGAGAGAATATCTATTGTATATTATCTTCATGTAACGGACATTACGTTGATACTATTCCCTCACCGACCATTAGGACACTCTATAATTCATAGAATATTTAAATTGTCTACAAGACAAAATCAATGACCAATGTGTAACTGCTTGTTCAAAGTTGTCTTGCGGTTGCTGTGGTATTCTTATGAGTAAGAGTTCTCGTTAGAGTGACTACTTGCCGTTTTAGGACAATTACGTGCCATAGCATCGTAGGCTTTCACGGCCGGCGTCAATATGAGTGAAAGTTTCCGGGCTGGTAGGCCGTGGTCCAGTTGGCATTGAAGAGCCAAACGTTTCGTCCACGTCTGCGGTGGACATCTTCACTGGCGGCAGCGTCGTCGGGGTAGTCTCCGGGTCGGCGGCTGGCTAGCGTCAGTCGCTGGTTAGTGGCTATAAAATGCACTTCTTGGGCGAGCAGAGAAAAAGTCAGGAAATTATGATGCTTGTTCCATGGATTTCTCGAAACCATCAGTATCCCATTGTAATGAGTAGATTTCTGGAATATTGCGCCATAGAATCGAATATTAAAACATTAGGACAAAATCGAGATTTGTAACGATTCATTGAATAATGTATTTTTGTCCCGAACTTTAATTCTAGCAGCAAAGTGTAGTAATAGCTACGAGTATTAATCTCAAGTCTTCTGAAATTTGTGGTTGCACTAATTGATCCAAATATTTCACAGGTCGTCAGACGAAATTCATCTAGTATGAATATCTGGATTACTGTCAATAAATATTTGATGAAATGTAATCTACACAGTGAAACAAAATACAATTTGATATCTTGTATGTGTAAGTGTATTCTGTGAAAAGAGTATTATAGTAGTATATAGATTGATTAAGATATATTGATATTGTTTGATTGAGAATAATGAAGTCAATCAATCAATAATGGCGAGTTTCCAGGATAAGTTTGTATTAATTAATTAACTCAGAGATGAGAAACATTAAGTATTTCGAATTATTTATAGAAAATTTGTAATATATGCAACCTAAATCATCTGAAAAGATTTATACATCATTATGAAGAAATACTGAAGGAAGAGGTTGTAGCAAAAGTGTTATTGGTTCGAATGGCATTCTTTTGCCATGCAAATCACAGTCATTGGGGCCAAAGCGGGGCGATAAAAACTTAACAGAACGAGCGGATATTAGTTCGGTTTCTGACGCATACCTCGGGCGCAAGGGGGGGGGACGAGCGCATCGATTTCGAATCCCCCCACCCCCTGCACCGTGCGGACGTGCGGTGGGAGAGACCCCTGGGCGCCCGCCCCGAGAACAGCCCCAGGCGGACCGGGCTCCTCCCCTCGCCCCTTCACGCCCCGCGTCCCGCCCCACGGCCCGCCCCACGTCCCACCCCACGGCCCGCCCCACGTCCCACCCCACGTCCCGTCCCACGTCTCGCCCCACGTCCCGCCCCACGTCCCACCCCACGTCCCGCCCCACGTCCCGCCCCACGTTCCGCTCCACGTCCCGTCCCACGTCTCGCCCCACGGCCCACGTCCTGCCACACGTCCCGCCACACGTCCCGCCCCACGTCCTGTCCCACGTTCCCGCCCCCAGTCCCGTCCCACGTCCCGTCCCACGTTCCGCCCCACGCCCCACCCCACGTCCCGTCCCACGTCCCGTCCCACGTTCCACCCCACGTCCCGCCCCACGTCCCGTCCCAATGTCCTGCCCTGCGTCCCGTCCCACGTTCCGCCCCACGTCCTGCCTCTTAATGTCCTGCTCCCACGTCCCGTCCCACGTCCCGCTCCCGCGTCCGCCCTTTATCGAATCCGCCCGTCCCGCCCTTGCGTCCCGCCCCACGTCCCGCCCCACGTTCCGCCTTCCATGTCCTGCCCCACGTCCCGCCCCACGTCCCGCCCCCACGTTCCGCCCCACGTCTTCCCACGTACCGTCCCACGTTCCGCCCGACGTCCCGCCCCACGTCCCGCCCCACGTCCCGTCCCACGCCCGCCCCATACCCACCCACGCTCCGCCCCACGCCCCCGCCCCACATCGCGCCCCACGCCCCCGCTCCCTCCCGCGGCAGAGGTCATTCCCCATCACCGTTCATCCTTCCCCACCTCTCCTCTACTCTTTCTTTTTTCAGTCTCCCCACCCAGCATCCTTTTCAGCACTTTCACCCCTCCCTCCCTTTGTGCATTTTTACACTTTCTCTCATGTATTCGCCCACCTCTCACCTTTCGCTGGATATAATTTCTCTCTTTTTCCCACGATTTCTATCTATCACTAACCTCTCATTTCCTTGGCACTCCCTCCTTGCTTCCGTCCTCTGCGACTCCGTACAACCTTTCCCCTCTCCCACCCTCTCTCTCTCTCTCTTTCTCTCTGTCTTTTCTCTCTCCCTCCTTCTCTTTTCTTCCCTCTCTCTCTCTCTCTCTCTCTCTCTCTCTCTCTCTCTCTCTCTCTCTCTCTTCCTCTGTTTTTTACTCACCCTCTCGCTCTAATAATTTCTCCCTCTACAACTCGGTTTCCTCTCTCTCCCCTTACCTCATATCTTCTCCTCTCACTCTCTCCCTCCCCACGCCTTCCCTTGCGTCATAGCTCCTCCGCCCTCCCCTCCTCACCCTTCCCCCGGCACCGGCATCGGCTCCGTGTGCGTAGCTCGCCCGTGCGCCCGTCCATCCGCTCTCCCTGCGGTGCACCGCCGCGCTCGCCCGCCCGTCTGTGCAACCTGCTCAGGCCGTCCATCACGTGTACGTGATCACCTACCCGCGCTTTCGCCCCGGCCGCCCCGTTGCCCGACACTCGGCGCACGGCCTCTCCGGCACCGCCCGCGCCGCCCGCGCCGCTCGCCCGCTCGCCAATGACGTCAGCCAGGGATGTCAAATTATCCCGTGAGCGCGGCTGATCGCGCACAAACTGCTGAATTTGTCAATCGCGTTCCACTCTCGCGCCCTCCCAGCCCCGCCCCTAACTCCTCGCACGCCCCACCCCTCCCCGCCCCACCCCTCCCCGCCCCGCGCGCCGCAGCTACATCGATCCCTGCGGTGGCCACCGGGCGGCCCGCGCGATTGTCTCGGAGGCTGCCAACGCAGCCGCCGCGCCGAGTCCCTCGGCGTGCCCGCGGAGTCAGTCGCCCTGAAACTCACTGCGGGGTGGTGGGTGGCCCGCGTGTGACAAGGCCTGCCAGAAGCAGTCGCCCGAGGGCCACCGGGTGGGACAGTCGCGGACTGGCGCTTTCCATCTGGGGTCACACGCACTTCTCCCAGCTCAGATCTGGGGAGGGTTCGTAGAGCGGACTGCCGTCACCGTTCGTCCAACTTGCCGTGCTTCTCTCAAACTGTACCCTCAGACTCCCAGGAAGAAGATTCGTTTCCCTAGTCAACAAACACTTTCTCATTTTTCTATTGCGTTCGCTTGCGTGATTTTCAAACCACTCCCTTCCAGCGTGTTTTGGGGAACAAGCGGCGCATCGCAATAGAAATCACGATTTCGATGAGGCGCTGAGGGGCGGAGGAAGTGGCCTTGATCCGCGGACGATTTTCAGGCCACGATGCTGCGAATCCTGCTCGTTGAGCAGGCATGTTTTAGCAAATACGCAAATACTCGCGCCCGTGATCTTCAATCGTGCACTGAATAAAGTTTTCAGGGGGTGCTCAAATATTTGTCAATATTGTTTTACATATTTTTTAATATGTGCTTTATTTAATTGGTCACATGAATTGCAAGGCCATTAGCAACCATATTTTACTGAATGTATTTGTTCTTTATATTAATTGAGAGATCGTTGATTATGCGAGGTTTTGAGGTTGTTCGTTTCTTATCAACTTGAAATCCATTATTCTCAAGCTGCTATAATTTGTTGCCTGAAATTAAAACTCTTAGTTGTGTCGTTTGTTATTTTTGTAAATGGCTCCAATTCGAATACAAACTTGGTCCCAGTGAGTCACTAGGATTTCCTTCAGTTCCGTACTCGTAATCTTTCGTATTTAAAAGTGTACTGTGATATTGTCGTGGATTTGGATGTATGGAATTATTCCCGCATTACGTGATGAGCCAGAGTGTAATGTGTCGATAGTGATTCAGCGATAAGACTTTAAGATTTCGTTTATTTTCTCTTGTTCCATTAACATGCTGTTTTTTATTGTGGAAATTGTATTAAAACCTTCCTGTAATGAAAATTATTTTATGCGATAACATGACTTCTGCCTCCTTTCTAATAAGGGAGATAATTCTTGCCCCGAGAAATCTTCTATGTATGAAAACGTGCTCTTTATCTCAACTTTAGTTTCATCAGCTATTCTTTGATCTACTTTACTTATTAAGTGTGTTAATGTAAAATGAACGCTAATTTGATTCTTTAAGCTTTAGGAATTGGAGAGAAACTGTGCTTATATATACGTATTACTCACTAGTGTTATTAAGTTCTGATAATTACGTCATCACTAGAGTTATTTTATTTGTTATATTATATGGTACGTTTTATTTTCTGTTAATCTAATTAATTGCCACCCAACACTTGTATACCAGTTAAAGAAGCATTACTTCCGTCTTTGCAGCGACTCTGAGCGGGATGTTGTTGAGTTTGGGACCTAGTTTTCGATTTTCGACTCCAAATAGACAACAAGAACGAATTCAGTCGTTGTCTGAAGGAGAATTCTAATACCCGGCTACTCTGATCAGTTGTTTCCTGTGATTTCTCAAAGAAGGCACGAGCAGTACCCTAACAAATGAGCCATAGACCGCGTGCGATCTTTTCTTCCTCTTCCTTGCCTAATATCTCTCCTTTACTCATACACTCAGACTTATATGCACTACACTACCACACATGGAGAAAGACCAGTCGGGAATTCAAAGCTTGTTGCAGCTGGGGCGGAGCCTAAATGGGGACGGTATCTGAATGTGAAATCCCTCGCAAGCCAAAATTAATATCTACGGGACAAAATTACCGACAAAATGAATATCTACAGGAGTACAAACTTTGTCGTTCGACACAAAGCGTTAAGAAACTGCAGCTGTAGTTCATCACAGAATACAATTGTGAGAGTGTTGTTCATCAGAAAGCCAAAGCAAAATGGACCCCTTGTGAACCTGTGACATGTGTAAATATTATGAGTGAAGCGAGAAGGCTCCTTTCTTCGGGGTTGGCGTGCGCCCAGCATCGAAGCTGCGCGGACAACGGCTGCGTCTCCTTGACTTGTGTCGCCGCCAGGCCACCTGCAGTGCCGTTCAGATGTGGCAACAAGTGTTTCCTCGCTCGCATTCCGGCGGCCGAACGGCGGAATCGATTCGCGGAATCGAGACTGCGCTCGGGTCACCCCTTCCCCGGTCCCGGCCACAGTCCGGCGCGGCCCCGCCCGGTTCCGCGCTGGGCCTGCCACATCCCAAGCCACAGCCACAACCGCGCCTGCGCGATCCCCCTGCTGCAACCCCTTGTCACCATATCCTCTCTCTCCCACGTCCCCACCCATAGGCCTTCTGCGCTCCCGGCCTTCCACCTCGTAGGCCATTCGCCCACCCACGTCCTCATTCACCCACGCCCCCTCCCGCTCACGCCCCCATCCACCCACTTCCTCAATCACCCACGCCACTCCCACTCACGCCCCATCCACCCACGTCCTCAATCACACACGCCCCCTCCCACTCACGCCCCATCCACCCACGTCCTCATTCACCCACGCCCCCTCCACTCACGCCCATCCACCATGTCCTCGTTCACCGCGCCCCCTCCGCTCACGCCCCATCCACCACGTTCTCTTTCCCCGCCATTCACCCCTCATCCGCCCGTTCTCTTTCCCCCGCCACTCCCACTCACGTCCCATCCACCCACGCCCCCTCCCACGCACGCCCCCATCCACCCACGTCCTCATTCACCCACGCCCCCTCCCGCTCACGCCCCATCCACCCACGTTCTCTTTCCCCCACGCCCCCTCCCACTCCGCCCCCATCCATCCACGTTCTCATTCCTCCGCCCCCTCCCGCTCACGCCCCCATCCACCAGGTCCTCATTAACCCACGCCCCCTCCACTCACGGCCCCATCCACCCACGTCCTCATTCACCCACGCCCCCTCCCACTCCCGCCCCCATCCATCCATGTCCTCCATTCACCGCCCCTCCTCCACCACCCATTCACCACGTCCTCATTAACCCACGCCCCCTCCACTCACGTCCCCATCCACCGTCCTCATTCAACGCGCCTCCACTCACGCCTCCATCCACCCATGTCCTCATTCACCCACGCCCCCTCCACTCACCCCATCCACCCACGTACTCATTCACCACGCCCTCCATCACCCCCATCCACCCGTCCTCATTAACCACCCTCCACTCCCCATTCACCCACGTCCTCATTACCCCACGCCCCCTCCCACTCACGCCTCCATCCACCCACGTCCTCATTCACCCGCGCCCTCTCCTACCCACATCATCCGCCACCAACGCACTCACCGCCCACCCATCCACCACTCATTCACCCACGTCCCCACTCACCGACGCCTCCACCTACCCACCCAAGCCTCCACCGCCCGCGGTCACAAAGAACGTACACCCTAACGAAGTAATTACAGAGGGTATGAACTCTTTAGAAAGAGTTTGCAACAGTAGCCATTCTGAGAAGGAAATCCCTAGTGGTTGTACGTCCAAATTCCCTTAACTGTGATGAGACATATTTAAAACTGGAGATAAATTAAAAGAACTTTTAAAATTCTAACATTTTATAATGTAAGCAACAAAAATGTTTGTGGGAAGAAAAGAAGCTCGTAGCTTGTATCTAAATTAATCGCTTAAAATTAGTCAAGAAATGTTACTGGTGCTTTTAAAGGGAGAGAAATTTGTCTTTGCAAAGCTGCTTATTCTTCGTCTTCTTTTTACTTCTTCTTCTTCTTCTTCTTCTTCTTCTTCTTCTTATTATTATTATTATTATTATTATTATTATTATTATTATTATTATTATTATTATTACTAATATTTCTGCTTTCCACTTGGCAGAATAGTGGCTTTCCCTTTTAGAGAAACTACCGTCTTAGAAAGAGAATATACAGTTATTTTCTCGATATGTAATATTAATATAAGCTTTTAGTTCATTCCAATCTGGAAACCGTCAAACCAAAAAAAAGAAGACACTTTAAAACAAAAAATACTCCAAAATATTATGTAATTAGAGAAAAGCAAAGGTTCCATCATATGCACTAACATAAAAGGTATGAGGTACACTTCGCCTCTTTTCTACTCAGTCTGGCCATTTCTTGCAGTGCGCAAAAGGCAGTATAGAAATAGTGTGATATTCTGTGCACCGACAACAGAAACACATCTTAACTGGACGTGAAATCTGAAGCAGCACGCGTGCAGGTGATGAAATTACTGCGATTTAAAGCCAAACATTGGATCTTAATTTTTTTTAATAATACATTTTCAATTTTAATTATTACAATTATGTATTACTTCCCGGCACCGCGCCCATTCAATTGAAAGACAAAACTGATTGTTCATAAATCATTAGTGTGGCACTCAACTAATACTCATTTCTTCTTTACTATAAAACTTTCAATCTTTATTTACTTTATTTTGCTCTTCATGCATTTTACTGGATATTTCATTGAACGGAGTATTTCCGATCATTTATTTATCCTCACTTTTCATATTATCGAAATCTTCAGTTCATTTTCACATAACCCTTTGAACTGTGTGGACGAACTTTCGAGCGGTTTCATCTGGCAGCAAAGCGACGAGACGCGGCCGCAGTTCGCGCCCGCGCTGCGTCATCCAACTTCTCCGCAACGCGCGAGCGCCCGCACAGAGGTCGCGGCGCCAGAGGGAGCCCGCCCCCGCCCCGCCCCCGCCGCGCCACCGCAGACGCGGCTGTTGCAATTAGAGCGCGGAGCTCAGGTGAATCAGACCCGCGTTCTCTGCTCCCTCCGCCTCTTCCTCCAGCGCGGCTGCCTGCCACGCACTCGCCTTTTGTCGGCGCTCGCCCACCCATCCGCCCGCCCGCCCGCCCGTCCGTCCGTCCGCCCGCCCGCCCGCCCGCCCGCCCGCCCGCCCGCCCGCCCCGCCCGCCCGCCCCCTGCCCGCCGCCCGCCCACCCGCCCGCCCGCCCAGCTGACCCCCGCCCGCCCACCCGCTCGCTCGCTTGCCCGCCCGCCCGCCCGCCCACCCACTCACCCACTCACCCGCTCCACCCACCCGCCACCCACCCACCCACCCGCCCGCCCGCTCGCCGAACCCACCTACCACCGCCCGCTCGCCCGCCCATCCGCCCTATCCGCCCGCTTATCGCCCGCCCGAACGCCAGCCCGCCAATCACGCCCGCCTGCCGCTCATAAATGCCCGCTCGCCCGTCCGCCCGCTCGACCGCCCGCTCGACCGACCGACTGACCGACCGACCGATCGCCCGACCGATCGATCGACCGACAGGCAGACAGACCATTGGTCGTATGTGAATGTAACATGAGGCTTAGATCGAAATTTGGTAATCACTTCAAAAGTAGTTTGGTAACTTATCATTTCTCCATTCGACCTCTCTCACTGAGATGGCCACTCTTTTCGTACTTTCAACACAATAATCGCGCTCTCATTTCTCACTCATTCGCGTCCCCCTCCTACTCACTCGCATACTCCCTGCCCCTCACCGTCCGTCCACACATCCACTCGCTCTTTCACCGCTTCATCACCTATTCTTCCACACACCCATTCACCTAAACGCAGAGTCATCATACATCGCTTCCTCACCTATCAGGTCGTTTGCTAGGTCGCTTACTCACCCACTCGCCTCACTGATAAAAATCTGACGCCCCTATTCGACCATTCGGTTGAAAGTCGGTGCAGCCGTTTCCTTCTCAACCCATTAGACCCGACGCCGTTTTCCGTCGCTGCCCGTCGTCGACCGGCGCGGGCGCCCCGCGTGACCTACCTGTCGCCCACTCGCCCGTTCGCTCCTTGCTCTCTCCAGCGCCCGGCGCGCGCCGTCCGCGGCCTCAGCCCGCCGCCTAAAAATAGTCGGGCGCAGCGCAGAGCCATGGATCAAAGTGCGAGCGTTCCACGCCCTCCTCACGCACCTCCCCCTCCCTCCTCTCCCATCCCCTCCTTGCCCTAACACGCCCCGCTAACCCTTCTCCTTGACCAGTCCCGCTCCGCTCCGCCGCCGGCAACCGCAACGAACTAGATCTAGACCTACGTCCTCCCGGCCCCTCCGTTCCGTTCTCCCCGTCTCCGCCTTTCCACTCCCTCCTCGCCCGTCTCCGCCTCCCCCTGTGGCGCCATTTGCACCGCCGCCGCTCACGTGGAAATTGGGCTGCGAAGGAAATGATCCGTCAATGTCGCTGTTATTTATTACAAAACGTGACTTTCTGCTGCGGGAATAAAGGGGACGAGGAGACTTTGGGCGGAAATGTTCCGAAATTACTCAACGCACAGTTCAGGGTGAGTCAGATCTATACGTTTCCTGAAAATATTGAAAGACCTGAGTCATCCGGGGTATAAAACAGATTCCGGCTCGAAATGATACGTATACTACTCGTATTAGAAAGACGTTGTAGGCATTAAAACATCCCTTGTGATTTTTCATTTTCTCGGTGGTCTATGAATAATGTTGGTTTTCAGTTCTTAATTGTTAAGTTAATTTCTGTTTAATGATTGTGGGGTTTAGTGTAGTGCGACAAAAATTAAAAACGTGTGTATTATATTTTCAGTCTCACAAAAAGAACACATTATACAATGTTGCCATTTATATTTTTGATTATTCTTTTCTCTAATAGGTTCGATGTAAATGTCTCATGTTTAACTCCCTGATAAGAAATTTCCCGCCAAATAATCATATGCAAAAAGTTATCATCTTGGATCTCTCTATACGTCATACAAATTTAAAAATTAATTTTCAGTTAGTAAACATTGATTGCCTTGATACCCAAAGGATACACCGGCTAGCAGCTTCATAAAACGTATTTCCTTTCATTTCGACACATTTGCTACAATTCATCCAACCGCACAACTCTTCCTCGCCTATCCTGTGATCGCTTGGTTTCCACACGCTCTCCATAAGCCAACCAACCGTCACCACAGTCCTTCCGTCCCACACCTTCCGTCCAGTGCGAGTTCTGCCAGTGCCCGCCACGCCCACCTCCGCCATCCAACGCCCGCGTCTGTTTTTTTTTATATATTAACACATTTATTCATTTTGGAGGATTTACATCGTTCAGTACAATTACTTTACTGATGTATTTTCAGACTTATTCTAGTTAAAATATCTAAGCTAACTTAATCTATACATTGGAGAGGATACTCTAGAGGAGAACCTCGGTTTTATGAATTGTGGTTGGCTAAAATTTTGAGGAATGCTTCAAAAAGGAATCTATTTTTTATTCGGGTGTGGGTTGGATTTTTCGGAAGTTTGTAATGGGATGCTGCTGGTATGTCTGTTAGGTTTTGGTAGAAGTTGTGTGATATTTGTGCTATTTGGTTTCTTATTGTATTGATGTTTAATTCTGAATGAAGTTGTTTATTACTTATCAACCAGGGGGCATTTGTGATTAATCTTAAAAATTTATTTTGCATTACTTGAATTTTATTGACATTTGTGGGGGCTGCGTTTTGTCCATATGGGCATGCATAAATCAGTAGTGGTCTGATTTTTGTTTTGTAAAGTGTTGTACTGTTTGTGTATGACAGAGATTTATGTTTGTTGCTTAGTGGCCGGAGTTGGAATAATTTATTTCTTGCTTGTTTAATTTTGATATCTACGTTGGTTTTCCAGGTTAGTGTTGTGTCCAGATGAAGTCCAAGGTATTTTATGGGTTGCGATGGTGGGGTCCAGGTGATGGGAGTCGCGTCTGGGTGCGCGTGCACCTGCTCTTCCCGCGCCGCGAAGGCCTCGGCAGCCCCTGAGCACGCCCTCCTCCCCGCGGTGTCGAACTTTGCGAGGAGCGCCTCTCGTGCTCATTTTCACGTACAAAGCTCAACTCTTGTCAGCAATGTTAACCAACTTTCATTAGTTTTATCGCGTGCAGCTTTCTCAGAAGCGAATTCACTAATTACATGTAACGTACCACAGATTAGCGAAAAATGTTAACGTTTTTTTATCGTTTACGCCGTTTCACCGTTCATGTATATTAATTCAATCATTTTGTGCCATGGTATGTTACAAACAAACAACTACGTAAAGAATTCAACCTACAGCAATTAGCCCATCACCTCACATATATTTTATAAACCTTTCGCAAATATCATCACTATCCGAATTCACGCTGTGTGGAAATCCAAACCACAATGCAAGAATTAAAAACAAATATCCATTTCATGTATTCCTCAAATTGTTCTCCGTATCTATTAAGTAGAGGTGTCTTAATAGGTTCCCTCAACTATTGTATTAGCTCTAAGTAATTAGATATAATTTATTTTTGAGCCACCAATGCATGTGACAAAGTTGTAAAAACTGAACCACGTAATCCTCTCAAAATAAAACAATAATTCGTTCATTTTATATTGATGTAAAGTGGCCCATATTTGAACTAAGCACCCTCAAACGGACAATTTAGTAATTCTTCGCGTTAACTACATTATTGCGACTTTTCACTCTTTAGTCTGTCAGGTGTGTGGAAAAGTGTAAAGAAAATACACATTGACCCAATTCTTACCAGGAATACTATTGATTCCGTATCTGCCCCTATTTTTCGGCAAAAGGAGGCATCATTGTTGACATTATGTGTTACAAAATAGTATCTTATTGTTTTCTGAAAATAAAGAGTGCGGCTTCTCTTTCTTTTTGCGGTCTTAGTTTACTCAAAAGACCATTGTCAATCAAGTGTTTTTCAGCCAAAATCGAAAATCATTGTTTTTTTAATTTTTCCTGGGTATCAAATGAAACCATACCTCACAAGGCTGGGAGCTGGATAGTTTTCTTTCAATTTCATCGCTCATTGGAAATTAATAATACAGATGTCATTAAATAAATCGATGAAATAATATTCATAATACAATAAGAATAAATTTTCTAAAATTACCATTAAAAAGATATTTTATGGTTTCTTCTTGTGGAGATGTAGCCCAAAGTTTTGAAACGCGAAATGTCGGAATAGTGTATTCCGTGGGGTGTTCTTGTAGGGCCCCTTTTCACACCACCTTCTTCAAACGAACGAAATAGTTGACGGGCTGGTCGTGCTCAGACCGGAAACTATACTACAATAGCCTCATTGAACTCACGAATATTATTACTTTCAGATTACTGCGGACTCTTATAGATTCCCGTCCACTACAACGCGGGCAATTTAAATCAGCCAATCCTCTTCTAAAGAACAAATAACCGCGGATGGGTTCAGATACCAAAATTCAATTTTATGAACTTTTTATGGAAATGTACTGGGGTAGAGCAAATTTTTAAAACTTTAAAAAGAAATAAAATAATGCTCTCCTGGGAATATGTTTAAAAAGAAATTTTCTACTTATTTTACCATATTTTACTAAGTACCGCTTAGTTTGTTCAACCGCACAGTTTGTTTTGAAAGTATACTTAAAAGAAAACAAAAAAATAGGCCGTGTAAGCTTAAGTTAATGAAAACGTATATATATTCTTTCGCAGGAAAAGTGCTTTTCCTTCCTTTTTGGTAGCGTATATTTTCGTTCTGAAGAGCTTTTCTCTCAAAACGCCGTTTCCTTTGAGCTGAAATCACTTTCCTTTGAGTATCCCAAGCAGTACCATAAATCTGCGTTCATGAAACATAAAACACACCGCCTTTCAAGATTTCACCATCGAAACTATTTTTAGCTACTCAGGATGATCTCTTTTTTGAGGGTTTTTCTCCGAAGCAGTCGGTGCCTAATATTTAACGCTCGAAGAAAGTTTCTGAAAGAGACGGGGGACAAATTCTTCAGTCTCGGGCCTCATTTACTACGTGGAAGAACGTGTGGACTGAAACTACCGCAATCTCATCTCTTCATGACGTG
Source organism: Teleogryllus occipitalis (assembly GCA_011170035.1). Classification (NCBI taxonomy): domain Eukaryota; kingdom Metazoa; phylum Arthropoda; class Insecta; order Orthoptera; family Gryllidae; genus Teleogryllus; species Teleogryllus occipitalis. The sequence goes on along the minus strand of BLKR01016123.1, from coordinate 14,143 downwards.
ATGATATGTTGATCGAAAAAAAGAGAGGGTTTTGGAGCATCTGGCTAAAAACTACGATGTGGACAAAAAATCATCGAAAAAAATATTTCTAGAATTTGCAAATACATTAAAATTGAAATTATAGAGTAAATCAACGACGTGAGTCATTTTGGATTTATAAAAATCATCACTAAAATGTTCCTTTTGACATTACCAGTAACAATGAATTCCTTTGCCGTATTATTCTCAGGTGAAGAAATGTACTGTAATGTTCAAATAGATTGCTCAGTTACGACACAATATCTTGGCTAAGTAACGTAAGTAAAGAAGCTCTATAATACTGAGCACATAAATATTAAGTAGGAAATATTTTTCTGGTGTTATATTTTGCTTAGAATGGGAATAATGTAGAGATCGGATGTAAGTCATTAAAAATTCTAATTAAGCAGAAAAAAGGCACTAAAATATTAAAAATGAGTATTGACATATGTATAAGGGGGGTATAAACGCGATAGTCAACAAACAGTGCGAAATGCCAGTGAATAATATATTCCTAATAAAACCTTAAAGAAAATTGCTTAGACCTCATTAATGTAATTAGGCTTCATAAAGATGCCCCAATAATACACTCCGCCGCAGAACTCGATCACCGAATCATCGATACTGTCCTCCAAATACAATAAATATGCAACACTAATATCAAGCCTGAAAAAAAGAAGAAATTTTAAGGCACCAATGCAGTGTTTACGATGCCCAGATTTTGCTCACACAACAAAAACAGCAACAATGCAATGGCGTATAATTGCTGCACCAATAACCATCACTCAATATACTCTACTCAGAAGAAACTCCCATCCAAATGTAATAATTGTAATTGAGCCCATCGTTGAAATTTACGTTCAGTACAATACCCTTTTTACAGAAACATATAGAGTCCTCATCTAAAATTTTAGGAACAACCAATCTCAAATCCACATCCACCAATAACGTCCAATCTCCCTTATCTCCCCACAATTTCTTAAAACTTCCTCCCACAAACAGCATCCGAAATTTCACTTTCGTCAAGAACCACCCCAACTCTAATCCACCTACTCAATTCAACAAGCATTAAATAACAAACATTCATAATAATACTTCATTTGTACACTATTTAATTAACACCATTAAAACTCGTATCGTGAACATCGTCAATATCAATCGTGAATATCGTCAACAAGTAAGTCAATTATCCCAACAATCATCAGCAATATACCAACCTCATTTTCATCATATTTCGATAGCAATCATGGCAATATAACACCCTAACAATAAATTAAATCTGCTACATTAGAATACTAATGGCATTAACAATAAGAAAACAGAATTATTGTACATCTTAAAAGCCAAAGAGACCAAATTGGCATGAATTACCGAAACGAAATAACACAGGCCAACAAAAAGGTTTCAAAAAACTTTTTAAATCTTCATAGCAGATTTTTATAAATTTTTGGGTGCTGAATCTGCATGTGAACTCTGTTTGTTTCCATCACCCACAGTTTAGTCACAACTAAATGTAGTAAGACATGGAAAACTATGCTAAACATGCAATAAAAATGAAAAGTAAACGACTTTTAAAATACCAACAGAACTTCAAACAAGATGGATTTATATTCTTAACATTACATTGTACAAAGACTTTAGGTGTACATTGAAGTATATTTTCTTCATCTCTTTTCTCTAAAGCTCCTAATGTATCTTTTCCTCTCATGCACCGTTTTCTAACTCTCTCCCTGAGTCAGGACCAACAGTAACCTCCCATCATTTTGATGTTACAGCGTCCCTGATAACTTTTTTCCATGACTTATAGATCTTGATGAAAACGCTGACCTTGTTCTTAACTTACATTATCTAAATTGTCCCGAAAAAAATTGTAAATGGGTGTTTAAAAAGTGAACACTGAGGCTCATTAAACATCTCAATTTTTTGAAAGCATCCAGGATATTGGCAATAATTTCTCGATAGTCTGGGTCTTTTCTGTTGCCTAGGAAATTGTTTACGCCTTTAAATGCAATCCACGCTTCTTTTTTCATTTACTATCTTATGTAGTTTAAATTGAGGATCAAACATCATTTTTCTAATACCAGGCTAACGAAAATACCACCTTTTAATTTTGATTCAAACAATTGCAGAAACGTTTCACAAAGGTATTTGAATCACTGCCCATCTTTAGGTAATGCCTTCACTAATTGTTTCGTGGGACCTAATTTTATGTGATGATTTTGCGCATGCTGATCTACTATACGTTACCTACTATTCCATTTACATAGGAAACTGGGAATTTAGTAAACTGGCCACTTTGCTGACCAAGAAGAATGCATGTTATTCTTAAATCACCACATATCATCCATCCATGATCGGAGTAGTTTATTTTTTCTAGAACTAGAGGTTTTCGTAGCTTTCCTTCAAGTGTACAGAAGAGCAACAGGTAACGGTGCTGTCATTGTTTAATAGAACTGCTTTTAAACTATTTTCAGAGGAATCGATAAACCGTCTCCATTCTTCGTTTCTGTATTCAATTCCGAACTCATTCACCAGACCGGCAATATTCGAGCAATATACCAATTCATTTTCTTGTTTGAAAAAATTAGCAAATTACTTCTCTCTTCTCCTGATCACATTAATTGAGCTACCAACAAGTTATTTTCCTTGAGTCTGGAGTCAAGCAGTTAAGATTTAAGCCCAAATCTCTGACCAAATTATTTAGCTTAGTTTGAGTACACAACTGAAGTTCTACACTCTTTACGGGACACAAACTCATCATCAGCTGGTTCATCTTTATCACAGGGAGATTCATCACATCATATATTATCCAGATCAACAGTTGCAATAACCACTGGTGGTTCATGAATTGTGGGAATTCTGATGTGGTGTTGTTGACGTTCTTATGAGAAGAAATAAAAGAGGTCATCTTCGTGAACATATTAGATTAACATTATTTTGTATAGATTAATTTTACATTAGTATAATATTACATATAGATTAACATATTAGAACAACATTAATATGTTGACGAAGATGACCTCTTTTACTTCTTCTCACTGGTGGTTCAGGAACAGGCAGATCCGGACTATGGTCTATTGGTCGAATTGGCCGATGGTAGGTTAGGATACTGAATTACTTTTTTTGTTTTTGAGTTGTAACCAGTAACGTCAATGCAAAAAAAGTAGCAATCATCTGAATGATTCCTTGGCTCCTTCCATACCATTAAAGTAACAAATCTAAAGGATTTTTTCTCCTTTTTGGACCATTTCTAAGATCTACTACACAAATATAACGTACCTTATGTGGCGCCCAAGATTTGTCCCGGTTTTCAAGTTTAATTTCGAAATATAAGACATAGATGTTTGTGACAAAGTTCTTAATGTTCCGTTGATTGTTTTTAATCACAAATTTGCCAGAAATATAACGAAAAATGTGATAACTGTTATTACAACTACGACTAGCCATGTCTGATCACTAACTCGAAAACAAGTATCTTTTCTTGATAGCAACAATGCAAACACGTGCGCCTCGAATACAACGAACACAGTATGCTTGAGAAATGCAACTCGGACTGTAAAAGAGCACGCCCATAGATGCTCGATAGGGATCACAATTTAGAAATATTTTACCAAAGCGTATACTACCCTCTTTGTCGTCCTACACAGAGAAAATGTTAAAATGTAAACAAATGATGAGTGATACGACATTTTTAATGTTATTTTTGAATCATCACACTGAAAACAATAAGAATTAGGTGAACACAAAAAAAAAATATTTTGGTCGTTGGCCTGTCCATCGACCATCAATCACACAAAATATATTTTAATGGTCATCTTAATCTAGTAATTAGGTAATTCTAATCTAAATATATCTGTCGGATATTCACATTAATTTATCTCACACACCTAGAATAGAATCGACCGCCATTCAATTTCTGTTAGCATAATAATTATGCTCATAGTATCCTAACAACCGACCCCCAAAAAAATTCAGAACACCAATTTTGTTTCATTTTTTCAACAAAGACTCCCACGATACTAGTTGGTGGCATTAATACAAAATGTTAGCTGACGTTGGAGAACTTCCAATTCCGCTGCCCTGCAAATGTTTAAAATAAAGCGAAATTAAAATTACATCTATTCTCTCCTGTAGAAGCAACACACTACCTTCAAGACCCAAACCATTTCCAGATATTCTAGATATTGCAATCACCAATACCCAAGTCAACTTCCTCTGTATTTCCATAATTCAAAATGATGTGGACTCACATCATTTTCCAGTCATCATCTCAATACAACTTTCCCCCCTCACATACCTATCACATACCACACATTTAATACATTAATTGGAAAATATCGATTTAACTAACGAAACTAATGAATAAAGAGGGATATAATTGCACTAGTAATAGTATGTTCAATGAGCAACGTTAGAAGCAATTATTATTATTATTGTTATTATTATTATTATTATTAATGCTATGAACTAATGATGTCTCGCGAGACTGCCTGCATAACCTGTTCTTCCACCTCATCAGAATTTAGCAATTTCACTTGACATTTGCGACGTTTTCCTGTACTCCTCATTGTCTTCCGCTGGGCGTTGTTCCGTGCTTGACCGGATTCGCCGGAAAGCCTGACCCCATCTCCGTGCGCCTCTGGCGTGCATCTGCGCGCGGGCCGCAGCCTGCAGCACCTGGCGCCAGCCGCCGCCGCCGCCGCCGCCGCCGCCGCCGCCGCCGCCGCCGCCGCCGCCGCCGCCGCCGCCGCCGCAGCCGCCGCCGCCGCCGCCGCCGCCGCCGCCGCGCCGCCGCCGCCGCCGCCGCCGCCGCGCCGCCCGCCGCCGCCGCCGCCGCCGCCGCTGCCGCTGCCGCCGCCGCTGCCGCCGCTGCCGCCGCTGCCGCCCGCCGCGCGCCGCGCTGCCGCCGCCGCCGCCGCCGCCGCCGCCGCCGCCGCTGCCGCCGCCGCCGCCGCCGCCGCCGCCGCCGCCGCCGCCGCCGCCGCCGCCGCCGCCGCCGCCGCCGCCGCCGCCGCCGCCGCCGCCGCTGCCGCCGCTGCCGCCGCCGCCGCCGCGCTGCTGCCGCTGCCGCCGCCGCCGCCGCCGCCGCCGCCGCCGCCGCCGCTGCCGCCGCCGCCGCCGCCGCCGCCGCCGCCGCCGCCGCCGCCGCCGCCGCCGCCGCCGCCGCCGCTGCCGCCGCCGCCGCCGCCGCCGCGCCGCTGCCCCGCTGCCGCGCCGCCGCCGCCGCCGCCGCCGCCGCCGCCGCCGCCGCCGCCGCCGCTGCCGCCGCCGCCGCCGCCGCCGCCGCCGCCGCCGGCGCCGCCCGCCGCCGCCGCCGCCGCCGCCGCCGCCGCCGTTGCCGCCGCTGCCGCCGCCGCCGCCGCCGCCGCCGCCGCTGCCGCCGCCGCCGCCGCCGCCGCCGCTGCTGCCGCCGCTGCCGCCGCCGCTGCCGCCGCTGCCGCCGCGCCTGCCGCCGCTGCCGCCGCCGCCGCCGTTGCCGCCGCCGCCGCCGCCGCCGCCGCCGCTGCCGCCGCCGCGCCGCGCCGCCGCCGCCGCCGCCGCTGCCGCCGCCGCCGCCGCCGCCGCCGCCGCCGCCGCCGCCGCCGCCGCCGCCGCCGCCGCCGCCGCCGCCGCCGCCGCCGCCGCCGCCGCCGCTCGTCCTTGTATCGATTGTGACGAAGAGGGAGAGCGGCCGTCGAGGAGCGAGCGTTGCCGGGGGGCGGGGGGGGATGGACATTGTGTTCGCCGCGCGCTCTTCCGCCTCCTTCGATTGGCCACCGCCCGCTCGCCCCTCGCGCGCCGCAGCCTCCGGCGCGGCGCTCCGACTCCGGATTGGATTGATTTTTGTGCGGCGGCTTTGTGATACCCTGCGCCTATTGTGTTGACTGCAAACTAGCACGGTTTCGCCACGTGGCGTGGTCTCTCGAGATCATGCTGTCTGGAGATACCGCATCTGAGTCAAACGCGAAAATCTAGATGTCCTATTTTCAATACTTGTAATGTAGAACAGGAACTAACTCGTTTTCGCTCTCTAGAGCGCGGGTCGGTTGCTCTTGGCCTGTACTAGGCGGCCCTAGTGTACGTGAAAAAGGCTGAGGTCAAAGTGGCAGACACCGTTGAACCTCCAAAGCGCTGTGTAAGAATTGTATTTTGACTCTTTGAGTCTGTATGAATGTGAGTATTTTGACTCCAACGTCTTCCGAGCTTCGAGCTCGTGTCACTGGGAGCGGTGCCTCCTGCTGGGAGATACCTGATTAAGGAAAACGCGCAAGCCGACGGCTAGGTCGGCGCTAGATATCGCCATCCAGCGGGGAAAGTGCATCGCCACCCTAAAAGCATGCACTGCACTTACTGGACTAATGACCTTAGCAGTTGATGCGGTCGTAATCTGTAATCAATCCAACGTCTTTCAAGATGTAATTGATGGCTTGATTTTTCTTGGCCCGCTAATGGCGTCACCATTAGACTTTTTAGTGCAGTGAATGTTTTTGTCCCGCGGGGAGGGGGTGTTCCTCCGCTTTAGGAAGGGGAGATTCGGTACCGACCCACATGTCGGCTCCCTGGGAATTCTCCTCAGACACCTCCCCCAGCGGGGCACCGCCCTAGCCGCGACACCTCTCAGCTCCCAAGTGATATTCTGGCGCGTGTGGTTATGTAAAGCACGGAAGTGTCTGGATGTGTGTAAGGGGAGAGGAGGGGACGAGGATTAGGAAGGAAAGATCGCTTGCAATTTGTGGTTCATTTGTTAGGATATTCGTTCGTCATTCGCCTCGTGTTGATGTAAAGAAACACGAAAATCACATGTTCGAGCAGCCGTCCACTAGAATTCACCTCCAGACAGCGGCTGAATTCGACCTAGCTCTCTAGCTAGTTGTCGATAATCTGCCACCGTCAGGACTTGAACCCTTGTACTCTCGGTCACAGGCACTACGGAGACAACGGCAATGCTGCCTCTGAGCTGTCTCTGTCGGTCCTGAGATGTATGCTTTCTATTATATTTGGTCCGAAATTCACTTAACTCTCACATCAAGTTTCTCCAAGCATGTTTGAACTTCGCTTCTTGAAAAGCTTTAAGGAAGAAAGTACCATTCCAATATTACTTCAGATAGTCCCATTTTTAAAGTTTATTTTCATCAACTTAAATTTAATTAGCTTAATTTTCATCAGTTGCACAGGTTGCGGGGAATGGCTGTTTGTCCCCGTAGCCACCATTCTCATGAGCCCTGATGCAAATTAATCGAGGTTCGGCATTATCGCATGGCACAATTTTGACTCGGTTATTTTGTTTTTGAAATGTAAGATAAGAATGCATTGCTGGGTACAAGCCCTCACTGTTTGAAAAATACCCTTCAGCGTGGAAGGATAGCATAGTGTGGAGAATAAAATCTTATGTTCTCAAGTATGTATTACGAAAATGAAAGAAATTAAAGGTATTTGGAATGGATTATTCGAGTAACTAACTTTATGAGCCTATTGTGTATTCTAGAATGTTGTAGTATTCTGCACCGACATCTCACAAATATCTTAACACTAGCTGACCCGGCGAACTCTGTTCCGCCTTAACAGAGAACTCCGTTCCACCCAAACATACGAAAACGCGTGAAAACGTGCGAAAACGCATGAAAACGTGGAAAAACCCTCGAAAAAGTGCGAAAACCCACGAAATTAAGCGAAAACGTGCAAAAACGTGCGTTCTCACACAGAAACGCTGACGAACGGGATAAACAGTATCCTGTGTCCGTCTCCTGGCTCTAAGCTTCCTGCTCACCAATTTTCAGCCAAATTGGTACAGCCGTTCTTGAGTTATAAATAGTGTAACTAACACGACTTTCTTTTATATATATAGATAATCCTCAAATAAGGAATTTTGTGCTGAGATGATTTCAATCAAAGACAAAATACTTTATCTTAAAATTTGCATTTAATTACAAATTCTCTAACCTATTTATTACAGTGATCTGCTAATGCTGAAGAGCGCATTAAGTCAATTTAAAAAACACCTCACAAACCATCGATAATTCAAAACTAACGGTGCTACAGCAGCATACTTTCTCGCATTATTTCTAACTTTACCTTTTTATACCTTTGATAATGTAGTTGTAGTAAGACGTCGAAATTTTTTCAGCTTTTACTATTTTTTAAAATTTGGAGATTTCAACGAAAATGAGATCTACGTATTTTTTAAGCGTCGTTTATGCTAACCAAGGAAAAACTTTATTAAAAAATTTGGAGCCAGTTTTAATAATATTTTGAAAATGTTGAGGTTTTAAGTAAAAAACACAAAAGTAAAATTTTCGTTTCAAAAACTTGCAGGTTCTCAAGTTCGTTTCCATCGATCGGAGAAAGTCGTCTGAACGGTTTAGGTGCTAACGTTGACCACAGACGAGAAGTTAGTTGGATAAACAGGCGACAGACGTTTTGCCGTCAATCAATTTTCGGAGTCCAGGACCCACAAAACGTGTACTTTGACTACACAACGTGCTAAAAGTAATTTACTACCTATAGGAAGAGGATTTATATACCTTCTTGTTACCTGGACCCCCAAAATATGAGTTTCGGACGAGAAATTGACAATTGCAGTCCTATCATGACAATACTTTCTCTTTGCTACGCAAGTGTGTAATGGGTGAGAAAGTAAACAACTGATTCATTGTTCATTTCCATTTGCGTGGTTCTCAACTGCTACTCATTATCAGTGAAGTCTGTAGGCAACGGTAGTCCGTGTTGCAGCCTTGGAATTCTGAGGATGGCAAGGGTTACTGCAGTCATACTCTTGTTAATCGTGCGTGCGATCATTCACACCCAATGGATACTGTCCTAAATCAACAACTTGGCGAATTCGGGAATTGTCTATCGCAAGTTCCTAATGGATATTTGACCATTTATCACTTCAGCTAAATTTGCTCGTGTAATGTAATCAGAGAGCAATAGTAATTTATGACTCTCTAAAATGCCCGATTAAAACATTCGGAAATACTAGATTTAGGAGAATATGCACATCAGAGCACCGCGAGTTGGCTCTATCAATTATCCGAATCCAGTTCGAATTGTTCTGCTTTCTTCGAGCGGATTTTTATTGCTCGCATAGGAATTTACTCCGCGTGAAGTGAATTTTATCTCTATTGGTAGAAAGCTATTTCGATATTTGGGGTAAGGAAGTATTCTACCCAACCCAAGACAATTTTTTCCTACATCAAAAGTGATTTTTCCAAACACAATAAAAGAAATTCCAGGGCCTGAGCGCAGGAGAACATATGCACTTAGGAATTGTCGAAACTTACAAACAATGCACTGCTCGCGTCTTCACGACTGAGCGGCCACGGGTGGGCGTACCTGCGCCTTCTGCCGCCGGCATGCCACAAAACGCCACGAGCACCATTTTGTACGTCATGTTCTTTTTTTTAATATAATATCCTAAATATAATATCCTTATCTCCTAAATTTCTATGGTACGAAGAATCTTAAAAATTTCAAGATATCAAAGGAAAATTTGGCCTTATATTTTCCTTGAAAAATATACTTAGCAGGCAGTTTTTTAAGAAGTATATACAATTGAAAATTGTTTTAAAAGTAAATTTGAAACACTCCACATTTTATCGAATGCGGTTATTGTCATAATTTCCAATCATCTATCGCACATTGAGATAAATACTTGTTGCAGTCAACTGCTTTCTACAGTATATGCTGCATATCAAGGGAAAAACTAGTTTGCTGTAACCACAGGCACGTTTATTGCTTTACTACTCACACAGTTCTCATCAGAAATCATACATTTCGAATATTTCTCTTTCTTAATCAAATACGACCATTCCAACAATGTTAACGTTGTGACTTATAGATGTTTTTTTTCACAGTACAACTGGTATTGTATCAATTCTTCGAATCCAATACTCTCGGCTTATTTACGCTTTTTTTCTCTCGCTGGCGTCGTCGATACCAAATTCCGCCTCGTCGCTAGCCTCGGGGTCCGGGTTCTCCGCGCGTCGCCCACTCATCCGGCGCAAACGCCCGCCTCCATCCAGCGGCAGATCAAAGGCCTGACGTCAGAGCCAGCGCAGGCGGCCGCGGGCTCGCGCCCCGCGCGTGGCAACCCCCGCCCGCCTCATCCGCCCACCTCATCCGCCCGCCTCATCCACCAGCCTCATCCTCCCGCCTCATCCGCCCGCCTCATCCCCCCGCCTCATCCGCCCACCTCATCCGCCCACTTCATCCGCCCGCCTCATCCGCCCGCCTCATCCGCCCGCCTCATCCGCCCGCCTCATCCGCCCGCCTCATCCGCCCGCCTCATCCGTCCGCCTCATCCGCCCGCCTCATCCGCCCGCCTCATCCGCCCACCTCATCCGCCCGCCTCATCCGCCCGCCTCATCCGCCCGCCTCATCCGCCCGCCTCATCCGCCCGCCTCATCCGCCCGCCTCATCCGCCCGCCTCCTCTACCCACCTCACCCGCTCGTCACCCCGCCCCGAAATCAACTCGCACATCAAACCCACCCGAATCACCTCAGCTAAACCTCACCTTTCACCAGCCGACCCACTCACACATCCCTGCAGTCGACTCACTTCTTCCCATCCAATCCAGCCGGTATACCTCGCCAATCGAACCCATTCGACAGACGTCAGCTCACCCGATTTACCCCTTTCCATCCAATCCATCCGGGTTTCCTCACCCAAACCAACTGGGTTTCCTCACCCAGCCGTCTCACCTCCACCATTCCACCCACCCGACTGACATCAACCTATCTAATCCACCCGACTCCCATCACACCAGTCAACTCAGCCGACCCACCTCTCCCATCAAAGCCAGCCGACTCGCCTCACTCAAACCAACGCAGCTAACTCAACTCACCCACAATAGAGTAATTTAGATAATGCTAAATTTTATATCATTATTTTTACAACTATTGTATTATATGTTAATATTACTAGGACAGATAGAAGTAGATAAAAGAAGCTGTTTTGTAGGGCATAAAGATGGGTCCAAAAAGTTCACTTGTCAGTATACATTCAGTGAGAAATTTCGTATAAAGAAGTTACACTACGACATTTGCCCCTAAGTTTGCACAGGTTTTGGCAGGTCACGTTCTGATGTCGTCAAGGATATTCCATGATCCCACCAAACATCTGTGGATTCATTTACGGTTGCCTACCAATTAGGAGTAAATGCTACATTTATAACTCATTTATATGAAATTTCTCTCTTTAAGTTCATTAATGATAAGTCATTACTTTCGACCCCTCTAAATGCTCTAGAAGTTTATAACGTTTATCTGAACAACCTGTACGCCTTTTCACTCAAATGAAGGTGACACCACGATTGATATCTTGGTGCGCATCTTCAGTCCATTGTTTCCATCATCACATTACTTCGTGGAAGATACGAGCTTTAAGTTTTCTCGGTTTTTCCTCATTTTGTTTTTGAGGTAATGAGGCCAAGTAAGAACTTATTACCCATTATTCACTCAGCAAGTTTTCCTATGAAAACCAGAAATGTTACCCGGATTCTTGCAGATGCGATTGTGTTCACAATGAAGGTTTCTGTGAATATTACATACATTAATTTCGGCGGTATAACGGTTAGCCTATAGGACTGTTATACCCACGTTTGTGGGTGCAAACCCGTGTATTTTTAAGGGCGAAAAACTGCTTCGTAGACCTTCCTTCGGAGGGGAAGTAAAGTCGGTTGTCCCATGTTGTAGATTTACTGTATGTAAAATATCCTAAGCCTAAAAGAAGCTTCTGAGCTAAATTTGAATTGCCTGTTTCGTCGCTCGAGCGACGACATCTTCCATCTCCCCTGGTTTTTGAAAGGAACGTAGCGAAAATTACGTAGTCAGACGGAAGAGCGGGGATGATGGCCTGAGTCACGCCACGTAAAAATAAAGCATCACAGAAATTAAATTTAGAAACATTATAATTTATTATTAAACATAAATATTAATAAAATAAATGTAGAAATAAATGAAATTTAGAAGAGCATGCCTGATGCCTCGCCACGTAGAAATAAGGCATCATAGAAATTAAATTTTGAATAAATGAAATTTTTCCAAAGCACTGGGGCGATGGAGGGCGATAGAGCGGGATTCCTCGCCCAGTGTTTACTCTCTTTCCTGGGCCCCCAGCGGCCGCTAATGAGCGCTGGCGCCGTGGGGCGTCGTCCCAGGCGCCACCGGCGGGCAGCGCGCGAAAATCGACGGCGAAGAATTTCCCATCCAAGGCTGGCAGGGAGTGAATGTTGTGGTTGGCGAATCTTTAAGAGAATTTTGTTTACTATTCCACTCGTGAAATTTCTGCCAATAGCGCGTGAGAATTGGGACCATCCCAACCAATCAGAGACGATACTATACAATTAGATATTATACTGGTCAACAAAAAGAAAAATATTTTATTTCAACAAAACAATAATATATAATGGATTAGTTTACATTTCTATCGTATAATTTAAAACAGACTTAACATGCCTGTAACATGTAATGTACTTCGGCTTCCGGGTCAATGACCCCCATCTCGATCAGGTTTTTATCCAGTTTTCCCTGATCCATTGAGCAAATACTGAGATTGCCCCTTCTTTTGTTTCTGGACATAAATATAGCTTCACTGTGCGCACGTTTTTTTAGCTCTCCTTTTGCTTGTAGTGCTAGGAGCAGAGCTGAGGGTAAGTTGCTATACGGTTAGCAATGCAGAAAAATCAAAACTGCATTTCATTTACCGTTGGAAATAGTTTTTCTATAACTCGGGAACGAAACGTTCAGTCTAGTTTTTCAAGCGTTGCTAATCTCGCGCTTTTTTATATTTTTATTAATATTATTATTATTATTATTATTATTATTATTATTATTATTATTATTATTATTATTATTATTATTATTATTATTATTATTATTATTATTGCTGTTGTTTTAACTTTCATTCATCTTTCAACTATTTATCGTTAAAATGTTGAGATGGGTTTCTGGTACTCAAGAAAACGTGCGCAGATACCTTCTCCCCCATACATCATATACAGTTTTTACAGTTTTTTGACCAAATTAATCAAATTAAGTCAGACGATACCGAATAGTAAGTTATAAGTTTTCTTTAATTGAATAATTACATACCTTTGGACATTTAGACCCTTGACAGCAGATTATGTGCAAGTCCGTTTAATATATTCAGAATTGGTCTGTTTTATAAGTCAAGCTCACGCATTATAGTTTTGTATGTTTTTGGCATTTTGGGTCGTTTGCTCTACTTTTCGGCTAGTAAACTGCCTGGACCTGGTTAAATTCCCACGCTTGGGAGGTGCATTATAATTTTCTGTAAATAAATATGTTGGATTATGAGGGATGAAAGAACTGTTTGGGTAATTTTCATTTTAGGTCATTTTGATGTGGATTGTGTTTTATGCAGTTCGTTTAATATTTCAATATCTGAATTGGGTGTTGAAACATTCCGCATCGTGACCAAAATTGTAAACTTGTAAATTTTGTGGGATCATCGTAGTCGTGGTGTACGAGGGCCGGCTGAAAAGTAATGCACACTTGCTCGTAACGGGCGAACAAAATATCATACAGATGCGCGCGCATGCTCATTTGATAGCCACAACCTTCCCCTCCATATGTTCCAAGTTTCGTAACAATCGGTTAAACGGTTGCGCGATCATACGTGTTAAAATGGCAAGCCAAACAGCCACTATGTGCACGCGGTTGAAACAACGCGCAGTGATTGAATTTTTACGGCGGAAAACATTACGCCTACGGAAATTTATCAGCGTTTACAGGCTGTTTATGGAGCTGAGACGGTTGACAGAAGCACTGTGAATAGGTGGGCCATAAAAAGCAGGAATTCCGAGCCGGGTAAGTTGAATATCTCTGACGAACAACGCAGTGGACGACCAATTTCTGCTACCGATGATGAGCATCGTTCTCGCGTGGACAATCTCATTCAAAGTGATCGCAGAATCACTCAACAACGAATTGCGGATGCTTTAGGAATATCAAAAGAAAGAGTAGGCTTCATTATTCAAAAGTTGGGCTATCGAAAAATTTGTTCTCGCTGGGTACCGCGTATGCTTACGGATGAAAACAAACGCCAACGAAAAGAAGCTTGTGAACAACTTTTGGAACGTTATCGACGCGAAGGAGACGATTTTCTTTTCAAAATTGTGACTGG